>PVJI01008514.1:0-70723 GCA_004026765.1 Micronycteris hirsuta
GACCTTTTCTTGGATTCAAGTAAGTGTTTATAAAACCTGGCCTCTTCCCACAAACTTCTGGGTGGGACTTTTGTTAAGCTCTGCCACACGATATAGAAGTATTCTTAAAGTTCAGTTGTTATGGACGAGGGAGCTGTTCCAAGCTCCCTTAAAGTGCTAACTAGACATATCCTTGGAAGAGAAAGGAGAAAGCGATGGCTGGCAGGGACAGCTGGTCAGTGTTAGTCAGGGGATGTTTCTACCTTGTATTTCCTCCATTTCCTGAGTTGCTTAGGCATGGCTTCAACTGAGGATGTAAATCGATAAGGTAGAATGGGGATGCAGGAGGAAAAGGACAGAGGTAATTGTGTTAAGACTGAACATTCTTCCTGTGGCTTTGAGATATAACTGACATGTTGTATAAGTTTAAGATGTACAACATGATGATTTGATATACATGTATTTTGCAAAATGATTACCATAATAATGTCAATACATCCATCACCTCAGTTACCCACTGCCCGACCATTTTTTTTGTGGTGAGTCCTTTTAAGATCTACTCTTAGCAAGTTTTGACTGTACGATACAGGGTTGTTAGCTAGTCATCATGCTGTACATTAGATGAGCAGAACTTATTTCAATACCGAAAGTTTGTACCCTTTCTTGCCTTTACCCATTCTCCTCAACACCACCACATCCCTGGCAGCAAGTAATCTACTCCGCCTCTGTTTTTTTCAGATTTCTTATATAAGTGAGACCATGCAGTATTTTCTTTTTCCATCCGACATATTTCACTTACCACAAGCCCTCAATGTTGAGCTCTTGTGTTCTGAAAGTACGGTGAGAGCATCAGTAGAGTATCTTGAACAGCATCCCACACAAATGTATATAACAATCAAATGAATTTTTAGAGAACACACATCTAAACTTTGCTTGTCAAGTTAGGTCTAGAATTTTATCAGCTCACTGTTCCACGGTTTCCTTAAGGTGCAGTATACCTTTAGTTCCTGCCTGGGGACTCTAGCTGCCGTAACAGAAAAGGAGAGGATGAAGACCCCAGAAATCTCACATTTTCACGTGTGAATCTGTCCGACCTGTTGTGCCAGGCTCACTCCTAAGAGGAAAACAGCATAGAAGGAAGGGTAGTAAGTCATGTCTGAGAAGCAGTATGATATAATAGAAATAAAGTATAAAATTTGAGAGACAGGCCAAATGAGAAAAAAAATCCCAAGTTTGCTATTTTCTACCTGTGTATTACGTAGCTAGAGTTTACATTTTCTCATTTGTAAAGTGGAGATAACATCTACTCGGCAGAGATTAAGTAAGAAAATCTATATGAAAGCATTTAGTAGCTGCTGAAAAAATACATGGTAAGTGAAGTCCAATGTGCACTAATGCCTAGCATTTTCATTTTCATGGTCTGTAAGACATTTAAGTTGACGATTCTTTATATGTTCATTTTATCAGGTACCAGAATGCAAGGTAAGATAAAGAAAGCATATTGCAATCATTAGTTATACACGATCATAAATTATTTACACAATCTTTTTAGTATAGAAAATTTCACATGTACAGATGTAGAAAATATAAAGAACGCCCATGTATCCATCATCCAGCTTCTACAATTACCATCCCCTGACTACTCTTGTTTCCTTGATACTGCCAATTCACACCTTTGCCACTCCAGGTTAGTTTGAAATGATTCCCAAATATCAAACCATTTCCTTTTAAATATTTCAATGTCTAAAAGATTCTTGTTTTAAAAAAATTAGTTATAACACTATTACAACAAAACATCATAGTGCAACAAAAGTAATGAGATTCCTTGGTATCATTAAATATCCATCCAATCAATCAGCAGGGTGTAACATAACCTTACAGCCCATTAAGTAAACGAGTTTTCACCTGCATTTATATACCACTTATTTCAACTCAGAAGACAGAATTCCAAGGCACTCCTGAGACGCAAATTAAAATACTAAACAAATTGAAGGACTTCCCAATTGTCATCTATCATGCCTAAAGAGGTCACTGTTCCCAAATTTTGTGGGAACAGCTGCAGTTAGCCTGATGAAAGAACATTATTAATAGTTATGTCAATTTTTGGATAGAACTTCATGAATCTGTGGAAAACTAGAGATACATTGTCTTAGTCACTCAGGTTGCCCTAACAAACTATCATAAAGCAGGTGGTTCAAAGAACAGAGATGTATTCCTCAGAGTTCTAGAAGCTGGGAAGTTCAAGATCAAGGTGCTGGCTGGTTCGGTTCCTGGTGAGAGCTTTCTTCCTGGTTTGCAGAGGCTTCCTAACTGTGTCCTTACATGGCTTTTCCTTTGTGGTTGAGCTGAGATCTTTCTCTCTTCCTCATCTTATAAGGCCTCTCCTAATCCATCATGAGGCCGCACACTCTTGACCTAATTTAACCCTAATTACCCCGCAAAGGCCCATCTCTACGTACCATTAGGGGCTTTAAGGGGACACAGACATTCAGTCCATAGCAAACCTACAAAGTTATAAAATGATTAAAAAGTTTGAAAAGCCAGTAAGCTAGTATGCCACAACTAATTATTAACCTTTCCCTAAGTTACTTTGGCTCCAACTATCTGAGATCATCATTCCTGGAAAACTTTCTTCATGACTTAATATAACCCCAGTGCAGGAAGAACTCAACCTAAGATTCCTTCTTCCCCTTTCCCTGTGCTACCACAGCACCGAAGCAAAATTACATAAAAAAAGCATGGGTGGAGCTGTTTGTAGTCATTCTTGGTCCCTTTCCAGGTTTCCAGCTGCTTCTACTGCATAAGGAATCATGTTTTACTAGTTGCGGGTATGTAGCTGCAGGAGCTACAGCAAAGAATTAGGATCCTAAACAAATCCTATAAACAGAATCCCATGTCTTCTTACCTAACCAAATGATTTTGCATTGGTCCTGACATATTAGGTAGGACTTAATCTGCCTTTCAAAAGCTGGCGGGGAAAAATTCAAAAATTTGGTAACACTCTGGTCTATCAGCAGTGCTATGGAAAAATATTTGGTACACAGAGGGCAATATGGCAATACTTATCTGAATTAAAAATACATATATACCATGCCCTTTAGCAGAGCAAATCCACTCTGAGAACTGAGAAAACACACTTAAAAGATGTGTGTACAAAGATGTTCATCTAAGCACAAAGTAGAATACAAAAGATTATAAACTCAGTGTCCCTCAATTTAATAATGATTGGTTGAATCATATGCAGGAGTAAGAAAAAATGATGCCTTTTATGTATTTAATATGGAAAAACCCAAGATGTCTTAAGTGCACAGTGCAGAAGAGTATATATGGTATCTTCCCTGTTGTATGAAAACGGGGGCAAATAAGAGTATTTATTTTTACATGTACAGGCAAGAAAAAAAACCTCTGAAAAAATACACAAAAAAATGAGCTTAGAGGTTACCTTGTGGGTTGGAATTATATGGATGGAAGAGAGCTGATAATGTTTTAAAGTTTTTTGGCCCTGACTGGTGTGGCTCAGCTGGTTGGGTATTATTCTGCAAAGTAAAAGGTCACTGGTTTGATCCCTAGTCAGGGCACATGCCCAGGTTGCGGGTTCAGTCACCAGTGAGGACGCGTATGAAAGGCAACCAATGTTTCTCTCTCACATTGATGTTTCTCTCCCTCTCTCCTTTCCCCTCTCTCTAAGAATAAATAAATTAAATCTTTAATAAAAATAAAAGTTTTTTGTACCAGTGGATAATCATCTATTCAAATAATTTTAAAATATCTGCCTGGGAGCCATAACCAACCAATAATTATTACATGCTCACTGCCTTAAAAGAGACTTAAGGAAATAAGGTGGCCCAAATGCAAACCTTAACTGTGGGGTGTAAAATATAAGCTTGAGTGCAGTGGCTGTGTCTAACCAATTCCTGGAAATCAAAGTTCTCAGTGCGTCTGGGGAATACTGAAATCAGTAACTTTGCCAAAGAATTTCAACTGCTTACTGGAGGCCTTCTCTAGAACTCAGAAAGAGGGGGTAGACAAAGATAGAAGACATCATGCTTCTGCAATCAATTTAAAATTCTTCAGTGATATCTCTGCCAAAAAATGCACACACTATTTAGGGTAAATCTAAAAACATGCAGGAAGAAACCACTAATTATATTATATTGGAACATTTTTATTTTACTTTAATGATAAAATGCTATTCTAATAATAAATAAGCAGTTTTAATAAATCTAGTAGAGAAAAATCTTCCTCATCAATTACAGTGGATTACTCTAAGTTTTGAGGCTGCTTTCTAAAAGGCATATGTGTTTATCACCAGTAAAAAATTATCTTTCATTCCAAGTTTTAATGACCTTGGCGGGGACAGCCACCTTGATCTTTTCACTCAGAATTTCAGGTGACCGAAACTGCACTGTAAACAGTGAACACTATCATATGACATTCCAGTGTTTCCCAATGTAAAACCCCCCACCACTGGTGATACTCAAGGGGGTTCTAGGCAGTACATGAACAAAGCAGCAAACATCAGTTCACATAGTGGGTTATTTCTTTCTTTCTCGCCCTCAGATTCAAAGCATTTAGCTGGCAAGAGCATCTAGCTAGGCTTTAACAACTGTTTTCATTATACTAATTTTACAGTTGCTATCTTGACTGTCTTCTTATTGTCGTGTTATTGTCCATAACACGTTTGTCGGGATTATCCACTCACAGAAGCACAACAAACAGGAGTGTAGGCACTGCGACACACATTCCAGAAACTCCTTGGTCACAAATCACAAAAATCCAATGTTTTTTTTTCCTCAGTGCTTATCTTTCCTTGACTCAAATTTTCCAAATGGGCTTCTGCAAGAGATACCTCATTCTCCCAGGAATGTTGTAGTATACTGTATAAACTGAAGTCAAGCTGATTTTCTTTTTTTAAAAATTTTATTTATTTATTTTCAAAGAGAGGGGAAGGGAAGGAGAAAGAGAGGAAGAAAAGCATCAATGTGTGGTTGCCTCTCACATGGCCCCTACTGGGGACCTGGCCTGCAACCCAGTCACGTACCCTGACTGGGAATCGAACCAGTGACCCTTGGGTTTGTAGCCTGAGCTCAATCCACCGAGCTACACCAGCCACATTAAAGTCAAACTATTTTTCAATGAAGGCTCTTTTTCTTGGTGTGAGTCTACAAAGTTAGTCAACTAAATGAGGCTAAATTAACTACCTTGGAATTTGAGGGGAATGAGATAAATGTAGAGCAGCTGACACACAATTTAATAGGTGCTCAATTAATGCTGATTTTCTCCCCTCCTTCCTCTACTACTTCTGCCACTGTCCTCAGTATTCACTCTGTTTTTCTATTTGCTCTCTCCATGATCTTATTTACTCCATGGCTTTAATTTCCACCCTTATTGTGGATTAACTTTTAATCATCGGTCCTGACCTTTTTCTCAGAATACTAAACCAGAAGTTCCGTATTAGTATAACAATTCCCCCTTGATGTTCTGGCGTGATCTTAAACACATGTTATCTTTCTCTGAATCTGCTTCTCCTTCTCTGGTTTTTCCCATTTTGTTCAGGCTATCACTATTATCTGCACCACTCAGACTCAAATCTCATCTATCCTTAACTCCTTCCCCCTCTCCCTTCCCATCTCATTGAATCAGACATCAATAAAATTTACTACACCCTTTGAATAGCTTACAAAGGGTTACAAAGAAAAAAAAAGTTAGTTTTATTAAATACCCTTGCCACAGGTGAGAAAAATGAAATTAAGGCAGGTTGAGAGATATACCCAGGTCACATAGCTAGAGAGTGGTTAGAACCTAGACTAAACAATCAGTTAAGCCTTGAATTTGAGGCTCCTCACTCCAACTGTCATGCATGTTCACCCCCCCATACTGCCTCAAATCCTGTAGTATTTTTTGCATCTGTGTCACCTTACCTTCACTATGGCCAGCCCCAGAATTCAGGCCTACCTTATCTTTCACATGTGTAATAAACATATAGAAAGATTGGTTCAGTCAGCAAGGTAACAGTCTGTAGTATGTATTCAGCATTGCCCAGGAAAATTTTCTCTAACTGGTTAACTCCAAGAAAAAATTTTTAAAAGACTTCATTTTTGTTTTTAAAGAGAGGGAAAGGGAGGGAGAAAAAGAGGGAGAGAAACATCAATGTGTGGTTGCCTCTTATTCACCCCCAACTGGGGACCTGGCCAGCAACCCAGGCATGTGCCCTGACTGGGAATTGAACCGGTGACCCTTTGGTTCACAGGCCAGCACTCAGTCCACTGAGTCACACCAGCCAGGGCTCAAACATTTTTTAAACCACAGAATATATAATATACATACTGAAAAGCAAATACATCCACCCCAAAACCTACAGCTTAATGAATGACAAAGTGAACACTAATGTAACGCTCTCCTAGGTCAAAAAACAGAACATTGGCACACCCCAAAAACCCCCTCGTACACTCCCAAGCATTACTCCCCACCCCAAAGCTAACCATATCCTTTCTTTTAGTTTTTACTACCTTTATATTCCTAAATCTAGTTTGGTTTTGCCTGTTTCTTGAACTTTGAATTTTCCAAAGTGGCTACATCAATATTTATTCCCACCAGCAGTGTAGTTTCAATTATTCCAACTCTTGGCCAGCACTTGGCATTTTCTGTGTTTCCCATTTCAGCCATTTTTGTGAGCGTGCAGCAGTATCTCACTGTGGTTTTAATTTGTATTTTTCTAATTATTAAAAAAGTTGAGCAACTTTACATGTTTATTGGCCACTTCGATCCCCTCTTTTGTGAGGTCTCTTCAAGTCTCTTGCCCAACTTTATATTGATTTTTTTCTTTTTAAATTGATTTGTGGTTCTACAGATTCTAGATGGGAGCAAAGCAGATCTATTTCTATTGTAGAAATGAATGCACTTGCCTGACGCTGTTAGAACTCTCCTTACCCTGGTGCCAAATCCACCAAGGAATCTTCTGGGAGAAATGTATAGGCATACCTTAGAGATTCTGTGGCTTTCAGTCTAGACCATTGCAATAAAGCCAGCTGTAATCTTTTTGCTGGTGGAGGGTCTTGCCTTCAATTTGTAAAACATACAATGTCCATGAAGTGCAATAAAATGAAGGATGCTTGTAGTCAGCTTCATGTATTCTCTCTAAAACAATGTAGAATTGTTTTGCCAGGAAATTTGCTAGATACTGGGAATATAATGGCAAAAAAGTGAGCAAGTTCAATAGCGTTGAAATGAGAACTATATAGAAATCTTCTAATGTTAACCACGTTCGTGACTTTAGGCAAGTCAATTACCTACCCTAGTCTCAGTTTCCTCATTGGAAAAATGGGACTATTAATACTTATTTTAGAGTTGCTGCGAGGATTGAATGAGACAATATGTGTAACAGGCTTTGCACAGTGGCTATCACATAGGAAGCTTTCAACAAATGGTAGCTATTATGCATTTGGTTATTTCCATTTCTATATGGAAGGAGAAACTAAGCAGATGTCCATTCCTCTCCCAGCCATTACAGTTCTCATTATAAAGTAAAAGATGGCATTTGGATCTAGACAAGTGTTTTGGAAACTTGGTCCTTCTGACTCCCTTTGTCTTGAGTGTCTCTAGAGCAGTGCTTCAAAAATCACTTGGGGTGGCCCTGGCTGGTGTGGTTCAGCTGGTTGGAGCATGGGCTCATAGCTGAAAGGTTTCGGGGTTTGATTCCCAGTCAGGGCACATACCTAGGTTGCAGGTTCAGTCCCCATGCAGGGTGCGTAAGATCCCCAGCCTGGGTGTGTACGACAGGCAACCCACTGATGTTTCTTTCTCCCTTTCTCTCTCTGAAAGCAATGAAAAAAAAAATTCTTAGGTAAGGATTAAAAAAAAGCATCTAGGGTGAAAGATCATTACATTCCCCAAACCTTGGAATATAAAAATAAATTGCTAGAAAAAGGAAATAAAAAAGATAACAAAGATATACACAATACAAGACCAAAATTTTTATTAGACCCACAGACAAAAGAATGTGTGAACTTGCTATAAAGGTTTCTAAATTCTTACCTTCAATTTCTGTAAATGTCTTGTCATGGACCAGTAACAAAGGGTTTGCAGACTGGCATAAACCTGCTGACCATACTTTTGGTGGGACTGTTGTAGAACACTTCCAAAAATCAGACTGCTGAATCTAAAGGGCGAAGGTGAGAGTCTGAAATGTGGGGACTCAGCTGAAGGGTTGCTCTTGGTCCTGAGTCATCAGCTGGCCATCTAGTGGCTTTTTCTAGCCTCGAGCATAATACCTTCACTCCTTAGTTCAAGACCTATCCATTGTTCCCTCTGTCTTTAGGGTAAAATTCCAATGATTTAACATGGCACCCAAGGCTTCCAGGCAGGTTCCACACAACTCTTTCAGTCTGATTTTCCACTACACTCTATTCCACCAGACTCCTCAGTCCACTACAGGAGCAACTGACCACATGTGACTACTGAGCTCTTGAAATGTGGCTAATTTAGGAAACTGTAACCCTATCATTTTTTTAAAATTATATTAAAAGTCGGATACATCATTCAATTACTGCAAAACATTTAAGCATGCCTGGAATGATCTGGGGATGTGAATCTACTTTTTAACTGTAAATCTTAGGAAATCAAGTATTGACATATGCTATCAGGTAAAATACATAATAGATTTCAAACAGTACTAAGAAAAAGAATGTAAAACATTTAAAAATATTGCATATTTTTTAATACTGAGCACATGATATACTATTTTGGATAAACTGGGATAAGTAAAAGTCATTAAAACTATTTTCAACTGTTCCTTTTTATTTTTTTACTGTGGCTACTATAGAATCATACATGTGGCTTGTGTTATATTTGTATTAGGCAACCATGCCCCAAACCTTGGAATCCCTCTTGATCCTTCCCTTTCCGTCATTCATGTTTGATTAACAACAAAATGTATCTCCAACCCATCCACTTTATCTTTACTGCCACTCTCCAGGTTACTCTCCATTCCTTAAAACCCTTCGATGGCTTCTAGAGCACTTAAACTTACCAAGGATGCAGACTTTATCAATTATTCCTCTCTTTGCTCTCTAGCCTTCAGCCACATCGGCTTCCTTGCTAAACACAACAAACTCTCGCTTTAGGACTTTGCTCTGCTATTCCCTTTGGTCTCGAATACTGTCCTTAACTTACTCCCTTTCAGATCTTAGCAGAGAGTACCTTTCTCAGTGAGGCCATCTCTGATCAACCAAAATTTTGCCCGCTTACTCCCCCAGAGCAACGCTTTATCCAAATACTCTTTTCAATTTTCTTCATGGAACATATTATGGGATATTATCTTTCCTCCTTTTTTTGGTAAAACTTATTACATAGTCTATTCCCTCCCCTAGAAGCAGTAGTAGGAAACTTTGTTGCTGCTTATCCTATTCCAGTGCATAGAACAGTGCCAGTTACAGAGGGGTGCTTTTAAACAACTTAAATGAATAAACATCTACGTAATTACCTACTAGACCTACCTACTTGGTTGGTTCACAATCACCTCAATTTCTACAAGGTCATAATGAAACTTACCCACCATGTTTTTCTCTTCCCTTGTTTCTAATCTCAGTGAAGACATTACCATCCTCCCAGCTGCTCTTCCAACAAACTTGGATGTCATCTTTGACATCTCCCTCTCAGCCATTCCGTTATCCAGTGGACCAAATCACCACGCCGTCAATTACTTTGGTTCTATTCTTCAGGCCTATTTGCCACTATCTCAGTCCAAGTCATTACTCTCTCACCGATTAATATTTTCTTCATACTGTTTTCCACGCCTCTGATTTTTGCACAATACTCATCTGTCTAAAATGCAAATCCAATTTTATGATGCTTCCATTTAAAAACTTTCAACTGCTTCTTAGCTCTCAAAAGCTAATTCCTGCACATGGCATTCCTGGCCTTCACTACACCTCTTCAGGAATATCTCAGGTACTCCTTAAAAAGTATTATTTTCATCACCCAAGAACCTCTCCAGAGTTTGCCTCTTAACCTTTGCACTTACTGCGTCCTCTGCCTGGAAGGCCCTTCCCCAATTCCTTTATTAAAGTTAATTGCTTCTCCAGTCCCATTCCATTCCTTCCTCCCAAGACAAGAGATTCTTCTTGTATAAGATTTCACAGTATCCAACAACTTTCCTCATTATACTGATGATGCTCATTTATTTTGATACAATCTACAGCTAAGATTAGGGCAAGGAATCTAAACAAATCAGCTGAATACATTCAAATAAAGAGCATCTGATCAAAAATATAACAAATTTTTATCAACTGCAGCAATGCAAATATTAGATCACAAGAAAACAATATGACCCTTATGTCATTCACTCTACTTTTATGTTAGGCACAATGCTTTAAGAAATTACACCAGTATTACAAAAGGGTAAATGGGAAAAAAAGATGACTTATTCGAGGCCACAAAGATCAGTGGGCAATATGGGTTTAATTAAACCTGACAGCGCCCCCCCACCCCCGGATTTGTCTCAGATATTCTCAATTCCTAGATATAGGATGTCAAAAGTTAAAAGCTGGGTGGGTAAGTCATTCCCAAGCTCTTCTATTAAAAACGTTTATCAGTGTGTTGGGTTTCTTAGTAAATCATCCCATGCAAATTAAATTCATAAGACTTAACTTTGCAAATCACCACATCCAAGTCAACTATTCCTACTCTGTTACTAAATACAACACAACAAAAGTCTTGACATTCCAGCCACTAAAAAAGCACATCTGTACCAGAGGTATCAGTAATCCAAGGGAATTCGGAGAGCAGTTAGTAGGGTTTACGAAAATATTAGACAGCATAAGAATTTCAAAAAGCTGCAGGAATACGTAAGTCCTCATTAACTTGTCCATCCTTCGCTCCTCCCCATGTATCTCAACGCGACTCCTGTCCCAGCCTGCCTAGTTCAATCTAAGGAGACTTTTAAGTTAAATCCTGACTGCCCTTCCATCTCCCAGCACTTTGCTAGGTGCCTCAGCTTAATCTCGAACCCCGGATTCCCCGTTTCTCAGCTTTCATGCCGGAGACACAGGAACGTCAGCAAGGGAATTCTAGTTTCCCAACTCCTTGCCGCCTAAGGAAGAGGCGGGAAAACACGGCGGCCGGCCGGACTGCTACCTAGCGCACATGGCCGGCCGCAGCTCCCACCCCTGTGCCGCGCAGGCGCCGGGCGAGCCGGGACTTGCGGTCGCCGAGAGCGGATCATTCCGCGTCTTCTTTGTGTAGCTAAAGCTCTAGAAATGGCCTATTTCCTTCCCCTCCGCTAAATACAAAAATCAGACCCTCTCATCCCTTTCTTCCCTCCGGATGGGGTCGGGTAGTCGGTGGGAGCTGGATCTGCTAACTAGGTCCGGGGCGGAAAGGCTCAGACGCTGGGCTGCCGAGGGCCGGGTCCGGGAGGGATGCTGGGAGGTTTGACTCACTCGCACACCATGTGTCCCTCCGCGCGCAGCACGGGGGACTTTTCGGTGGGGATTTTGGGCGCCGACCAGACGCGGCATTTTCAGAAAATAGCGCCCTGTGCAGCTGAAGCGCTTTGTGTGTAGCTGGGCCGCGTCAGCCCGGCCGGGTACGAAGCGCCTCGGGTCCCCACACCACCTCCTGCTGCTCCCCCGTCGCCGCTCCCGAAGCTTTTCCAGGTCAGTGCGGGTCTGTGTAGGGCCCTGTTACCACCGGATGTGGAAGTTGATCTCTTCGCTGGTAAAAAATAATTCCACTTCCCCCGGAACCCAGATCATCCCCGCGATTTCCTGTTTATTGCATTAAGGCGCCGGGTTTCCGGGGCTCCTGGCCCCGCTTATTCCGCGGGGGTCGGCGGGGTCGGCGGGGTCGGCCTGGGCGCCCTCTCCGCCCGCGCCTCCGTCGCGCATTGTCCATTGAGCACCCCGCTTCTGGGAGGGGCGGGCAGACATGGTGGCGGCAGCCGCCCCCTCCTCGGCCCCGGCGCACCGCGGCCTCCCCGCCGCTACTTGCCCGGCCTGTCCCGAGCGGCGGCCCCGGGGCGGGGATGGTGTCGGGCCCGGGCGGTGGGGCCTCTGTGGGCGTCGGGAGGCGGGCAGGGAAGAGAGGCATGCACGGCCCGGCCTCGCTGCCCGCTGCCGCAGGAGCCGCGGATCTCTTTGTCTTGGCGGCAAGACGGCTCCGCCGGGCTCGCTGGAGCGGGAAAAGGGCCGCGGGGGCGACTGGCCCCGGGTGCACTGTGCTGCGGAGTCCCGAGGCGCTCGGGCCGCGGCGGGAGCGGACGCCCAGACAGGGTTAACTGGAGAGCCGGTCCCGTTCCCGGCGAGCCGGTCCCGTTCCCGGCGGGGCTGCCGCGGCGACTCTCTTGGCCTCCGGGACTGGAGTCCTGCGGGGACGAAGCCTGCCACTCTGGATGCAGAGACCTGCTTTTGGGACTTGGCCACCGGGATCTGCGGGTGCCTGGCTTCGGGAAAGAAGTTGAGAATTTTGCCAGTTCATTTCTGCCTGGACACTTAATCTGTGTGTCTTTAAGTGTGTTTCGTTGAAGATTTCCTGTCGTGTTGAATCGGCAGCCTCAACATGGGTAGCCTCAGGGGTGCAGCGTGAAAACTGAAACCTAAGGAATGATGTAGGCCCGCTTTGTGTGTGTTCCCACTTTAAGCTTGTTTGCAGTACACATACTCTTGCTTTAAACCTGATTGGATTGTGGCGAGCAGACATCTGTTCACAGGAGAGGCAGAGACCACAGTGCTTCTGAAGGGGGCTTGGTAATGTGGAAATACTTAAGCGCTCTTTGTGGACACTGAGTTGCTGTCTGGATTCAGGCAAGTTACTTCTGAAGTACAGTTTTTATTTCGAAAATGATTTAATGTAGTTAGGAAAGGATCCTTGTAATTTTCCATCTCAAGAATTGAAGATGCACCATGATTCATTATGTAGAAGTTACTGGGCAGAAATTCTTTTTGCAAATAGTTTATCTCACATATAGACCCACCCGACTTGATTTAAATTTCTCGGGGACATAACCATCAGCCTTGACACTTCTACTTTCTGGCTTAGTCTTTGAATTTAAGGAAACTAAAGACAGCCTTATCTGTTTTTCTTAGTTTTCCTCTTTAAGTATTTTTTTTAAAAGATTTTTTTTTTATTTTTAGAGAGAGGGGAAGGGAGGGAGACAGAGAGGGAGAGAAACAGCAATGTATGGTTGCCTCTCACATGGCCCTCACAGGGACCTGGCCTGCAACGTAGGCATGTGCCCTGACTGGGAATCGAACTGGGACAGTCTGGTTCCCAGCCCGTGCTCAATCCACTGAGCTACACCAGCCAGGGCTCCTCTTTAAGTATTTAAAATAACAAAAATAAATTAAGTACATGTTCACATAAATGACATGGAGCAAAGAGTGACATCGTTTTGCATTTCTACAAGTCTTTTTAAACGTCTGGTTGGAAAGATAGCTAGATTCTTAAATCTTTCTGCATTCAATTTGTTGTGGTCTCATGTAACCTCTGGAACAATCCACTGTATACTCATAAGTTTTTTGGGTTTTTTTTTTTTTTTTTTTACAGAGAAATGTGTCATTTCTATACTGTTATCCCCCTAAAGTCAAATCAGACTATTATACCAGACACATTTAAAAAATATGGATAAGAAGGCTGATTTCTATACTTAGGTTTTATCTTTTTTCAATTTGGGGTTTAGATGCATGAACAACATTATGAATAAAGATTGCATAATCTACATATGATCCTGGAGACTCAGGAACATCTAAAGAGATTTTAAGTAATTAAACTTAATTTTTAATTCTACAGCTTATTTTGAATGAGGTACACAAATAGAACATGAGTTCTGTATTAGATGCGTTTGTGAAACCTTGTATGTAAATGTAGTTTTTGAAGATAGGACACTTTTCAAAGCACTGTAGGAGCTCTAGATTTAAAAGGAATCCTGCAGTGAAACCTTTGGTGAAACAATACTGTTGTAATGCGTATATTTACCTTTCAAGTTTACTCTGTTACTTAAGAGTTCTGTCACAGAGTTTGAGTTCTCTATCTCTGAATCAGTCTGGATTTTTTATATTGGGGGGCAGTTATACTGTAAATATGTGAAAATTTAAGGTCATATTTTGATTTAATGGTTTTGAAATGAAGCTGAATTCATTTCCAGTTGTTTCTGTGAACTCTAGTCTGATTCTGTCAGTCTGTAGTTCTCTACTGTTCCATCAACAGGAAGCATCTGGTCATTCTTCATGTAATTGTTAGAAAGTGCCAGGTATATTTTTGATGTTTGCTGTTCAAATGAAAATATCAGATTGGATCTTGGTTTGCCCCCCTCCCCATCTCTGAGATGTACGCCGTTGAGTATCTCATCAGTTAGAAATAGCAACAGATAAAGCAAACAAGTCATAAGGAAATCAGAAATTATCGCAAGGGATTTTGAATCACTTCATTTTGAGTCTTCATTTTTGGCGGTGCCGTGTCCCTTTGCAAGTAGCCTGAACAAGGATGAACTCACTGATGGATTCCATTGCTCTCTCTGCAAACATTAAAAAACAAGCCAAACAAAACTTAGAGTTGAGGGCAACTTAGTTTCCAAATAAGTATCATTTCTTTGTGGCCCTACAGCTTTCCAACTAGTAATTGTATATTTCTATAACAGTAATGTATCTACAGCTAAAATTAGTAAAAAGTTTTCTGAAGATGTTTGTTCCATCATGCTCTCTAAAAGGTAAATCTGTTAAATCTGTTAGTATTAGGGCTTGTGTATCCTCACAGAATTGACAACGGTGCTTTGGACAGAGAAGATGCTTTGGTGTAATCAGCTGTCAGTTCAGTCTTTGGTGGGCGAGTACACCTTTATTTGGACTAAGTTGTCCATGGTATACATGTTGAGGCTTAGCATGAAGTGATTTTTCTACCGAAGGTAAATCCATATTCAGGGCCTTTGATACACTTAGAAATAGAAATCTAAAACTCTTAGCCCTAGTTCTCTCACCTTTTAATGGGAGTAATTGTAAAGGTTAGCAGTTAATGCCCAAGATGCTAGTGCACAAATAGAGAATGTGGAAAAGATTCAATTATGTTAACTGATTGTAGAATAGACACTAGTATAATGTTTTTGAGAAAGTAAATGTCCTCTCTAAGTTGGTAGGACATTGTGTATAAAGAACATGGTGTTAGCCCCATTTTACTTTGTACAGGTTGTATTATACCTGGGACATCATGTCATTTTTAGGTAGCATACTATCATAAGTGGGACCTTGTATCAGTTCTAAAACTTGATATCAGAATCACCTGGCAAGCTCATTTAAAAAATCTACAGAGGTCCAAGCTTAAGTAGGAAAGGATGTGGGCCACTGTGGTTTTTTCAAGTTCCCCAGGTGCTAGACACTCAAGTTAAAAAAATCCAGAGGACATTGATCATGGGAGAAATGAAAAGGAGGAAAGGTTGAGAAGCCATGTTTAGCCCCAAGGAAGAGAAGCTCATCCAAAAAATGATAGTTGTGTAAATATTTGGAGATCTGTCACATGGAAAGATAAGGTTTGATCTGACCAGAAAACTAGGATCCATGCGTAGAAGCTAGGAGGAGGCAGATATCAACATTCTTTCAAGAAAATACTCTTCAAATCAGTACATATAGCCCTCCCTATTCGTGTGGCTCATTGGGTTGGGCCTCATCCTACAAGGCGTAGGGTTGCTGGTTTGATTCCTGATCAGGGCACCGGTTGGATTGCAGGCCAGATACCCTGTTGGGGACGTGCTGAGAGACGACCCATTGAGGTCTTATTCATATGTTGATGTATTTCTCCCTTTCCCCCTCATTCCCCTTTCTCTAAAAATAAGTAAAATCTTTAAAAAAAAAAATCGATATATATTGCTTTGGGTGGTAGGTTGTCCACTGTCACCGATAGTGTTAAAGTTAGGGATTTCAGGGTAAAAGAACTGATATGCTGAGGGAAGATCTTTTAAGTTCCCTACAAATTGAGAATTTACGAAATATGTTTAAGTTTGTAGGTATAAAAGTAGAACAAAGGTTAATTGAGTGAAACAAGCTGGTTCGCTCAACTGGGTCATAGTTTTTATTTTCTTGGATAAAGAGAAGTGTTAAGTGAGAGAGCTATTTGATGAGGTCTTCAAACCCATCCGTAATTTGACAGACTCAAAAGCCTTCTGATGTGGAAATTTGGATTTATCTTGATGTAATAAAGATACTATTAAGTTGGTAGCTTTATAGTACTAATTGCAACATTGTTAATAGTAAAAGCTGTGTATTAACATATTTAACCCCCTATTAGTCATAAAGTAGATAATATCCCCATTTTTCAGAAGAGAAAACTGAGCTGTAGAGAGATGAGGTAACTTTCCCAAGGTGGTAGAGTTAGTGGTAGAGCCAGGACTTTGACTCCAGAGCCAGTGACTCGATCGTGCTGTGATACTGTAAATGGCCTAAGTATTTCAGTAATTGCTGGGATATGTCCCTACAGCGGGGTACTGCGTAGTCATTGAAATGATGTTAGAAGAATGTAAAGACATGAAAAGATGTCTTGGTATGTGGAAGTGAAAACACATTTAATCCATTTTGGTCAAGAAACAAAATATATTGACATCTGGAAAGATGTGCCACTTTTTTTTTTTTTTAATTAAAAAATTCTTTAAAATAGTTTATTTCTTATTGTATTTTTTCCATTGCCATTTTTTCCCTGTATAACCTTTTCCACCACCAATGCCCCATCCCCTACAATCACCACACTGTTGTCCATATGTATGAGTCCTTTTTTACATTGTTCAGTTATTTCTGAGTGTAGCTTTATAGGTGATTATTTTTTTCTTACTCAGATTTTCTTAACTTCTCGGAATATGTATTGTAATTAAAAAGATTTAAAAAAGATTAAGATGTTATATGTCAATTAAAAATTAAAGATGTTAACAAGCTTAGAAGTTTGGATTTTATACTATGCAGTTGATGCAAGTTAGGAATTCATACAAATGAGAATTTATATTTGCATGAAGTGTTGTGTTATTTTTTGTTTTATTCCTTAACATTATAGAAGTCATGTTAATTGAATAGAGAAAAATATCACTGACTCCTACCATTCTACCTTAATAGTCAGGTCTCTATCTTTTTTTTAAAAAGAGTTTATTTATTTTTAGAGACAGAGGGAGACAAATACTGGTGTGCGATGTGTGAGAGATGCAGTGACCGGTTGTCTCAACCGGGGGCCTGGCCTGCAACCCAGGCATGTGTCCTGATGGAATTGAACCGGCAACCATTTGATTTGCAGTTCAGTGTTCCGTCCACTGAGCCACACCAGCCAGGGGTGTTCTCTATTTGGTTGTGTTTTCTTCAACTTATGTGTAATGTTTCAAATGTTGTATTCATTCTAGTCTAGTTACACTCTAGCTGTGTGACTTTAGGTAATTTATTCACTGTGTGCCTCAGCTCCTCCTTTATAAAATGGGAATAATTATACCTCCGGTATGGTGGTTGGGAGGATTAAATAAGTTACTGCAGGTACAGTGGTCGGAACAGTGTCTGACACATAGTTGATAACTCAGTAGATGTTAGCAATTATTACAGGGCCATAGCCCACTAAAACTCTTGGAGTCTAATAGGTTTTGGAATTAAGAATTTTTTCGGATATCGGCAAGGTAATAATGTTATATAATTTTTCAACAGAGTCTTGCTTAAACATGTTACTATTTCTGCAGGGAAAAGTATGAACGTTTACACTAAATAGGGTAAATAATATTGTACATAGCTTCATGCCAGTTCAGGTAAGGTTTTACTGCTAAATAAGTTATTTTGGGTTTCAGGGCTTTTTTGGATTTTGGAATTGCAGTTAAGGAACCTGTAGACTATTCAATTTTGAGTCCTATTTTAATATTAAAACACATTTTCATGTTACATAGCTTTGTAATCCATAATTAAAAAACTAAAAAGAAAATACCAGAAAACATTCACTTCCATTTCCTTTGATTAAAAAATATGCTAAACCAAGCCCGGCTGGTGTAGCTCAGTGGATTGAGTGCGGGCTGGGAACCAGGCGGTCCCGGTTCGATTCCCAGTCAGGGCATATGCCTGGATTGCGGGCCGGGTCCCCAGTGAGGGCCATGTGAGAGGCAACCATACGTTGCTGTTTCTCTCCCTCTCTTTCTCCCTCTCTTCTCTTTCTAAAAATAATAAATAAATAAAATCTTTAAAAAAAATGCTAAACCTACTGATACTGTGATTCTATTGCATAGTGTGAATCTTTTCTAGAAGAGGCTTGAGAGTTTCTCTAATCCAGTTAGCTTTTTTCTTGTCTCATTACACTTGAGGGATTATATATTTTATTTAATAATTTTTATTGCAATTTATTGGGGTGACATTGGTTAATAAAATTATAGGTTTCAGATGTACAATTCTACAGTGCGTCATCTGTATATTGTATTGTGTGTTTACCAGCCAAAGTCGAGTCTCCATCACCATTTTTTGCCTTCCTTGACTCCCTTCTACCTTTACCCCCCCTCCTCCTGGAGAAGACATTTCTACTCTGGTGGTTTACTACAGCAGATTCTTTAAAGGAGATGAGCGAGGGCTACCATGGTACCTCTCTTTAACATACCCTCCTATTCTGTAAATGTGGAAACTGAGGTGGGTATTTATCTTAAGTCATAATGTTACAGAACTAGACATTGGAAATAAGCCCTTTCCTCTCAGGATAAAGTTATCGGAGACACAAGTGGAATAGTGGCTTCTTAGGAGAGTGGACTGACTTTAGTGCTTACAGTTTGAGAAAAATGGCAAATATGGATAGTGATTCTAGACATTTTCTCTTCCCTGAGGTAGACCATGAAATACAACTGGACCTATGAATGTTCAGTCTGATTCATCAGATCTAAGATCCAAAGGCCTTTCTATACAGAGCCCAGCAACATTGTCAGTGTGAATGATGCCATTCAGGGGGTTAGCGAGACCATGCCTCTGCCGTGAACCAGAGGATTCGATACCACAGCTGGCTCACTGCTCCTGCAGGCAAGGCACTGATTGCCCCAGACCTGTACACGTGAGTGCTGTGTGTACATTCCACTGGGTTCTGCTTATAAACAGTGGTATCCTAAGGTGTGGGGAAAACAGGTTTAGTAACCGTTTTTATGATCAGGAATACCACGATGGGAACATCTGTACTAAGTATTCCTTGGGGCATAAAACAAGCTTGATTTAGTACTGGAATGTGTGTCATGCTGATGGGCCTTTTAACACTTTATTGCTGCTACAGAGTAGTGAAGTCACAAGCTATGATATCATCAGTGGATTCCACTGCCTGGGAATATCACAGATATTTTTTTGCCTCTTTCGGGCAGTGGTTGCATCTCCTTTTCTCCTTGGTGTCTCTAACTGAGCAGTGATAGTTTATTAGGTGCTTATGTCTAGTTTTAAGTGCTAGAAAGTATATTTTCAGCTTTATTCATCACATTAGTGACACAGATGCTGTACTGAGTACCAATGATAGCAACTCTGTGACTTTTCCAAGTGCAGGGAGTGGCTGCCCCAACAGTGGCCCGGTGATCTACGCCTATGACATGGGACTGCAGTAGTTTGAAAAGTGGTAGAATAAGCTTAAGTGCCTTTTTACCTCATGGGACTCCTCATGCCGCTGCTCAATGTCAGATTGCCATCCTTTTTTTTTTCTTCAAATTTTAATATCCTAGGCACAGTATCCATTCTGTTTGATTTTCCTTGTCACCTTGAAGGCTGTTTGCTTGGAATTTCATTTGGAATTTCATTGGTTTCCAGGGGTGTCCAAACTTTTGGCATCTCTGAGCCATACATGAAATATATTGAGACATACAATCACATATCTCATAATGTTTTAAGTAAATTTATGATTTTTGTGTTGGGCTGCATTCATAGCCATCCTGAGCTCCATAGGGCACAGGTCAGACACCGCTGGTATACCAACAGAATTTTTGTTCCAGAGATAAGATTTCTGTTTCTACAGTTGACTGGATTGCTTACCCTTGCTTTCTTTATTCATAATTGTATTATCACAGTCTTAAAAAATAATAAGAACCTAGAAAACAATGTGAGGGACTTGTCCATTGCCTATATGCTGGTGACATGAACTTATCTTTATACTGGAGTCCTGGTTTCCGTTTCATTTCTTTCACCACTATTACCCAAAGATTATATAGAACAGATGATGACCGTGTGCCCACTCCTAGGCTACTTGGCATTAATGGGCCACATCTTTGGTGACAATTATCCTAGCATTTTCCGTGTGCTGATTGCTAATCTAATTATTGTGGGAGCTGGAGTGATCGTGGCCAGTTTATACCCAAACATGGAGGAAGAATCGTAAGATCTTAAGGGGTAGCCTGTGGCCTGGCCTTTGTGTTCATCTGTCCATCTCTCATCTATATAATTTACCTCCGCCAAGAAGACTGACATGGCCCAAATTAATCTTTCATGTTTTCATCATCATTTCGGGTCTGGCTGACCTGATCATTCAGTTTTTTATGTGAAATACTCCACTGTCTTCTCAAGATCTTTCATGGTATTTTGAACTTTGATGACTGTTCCACATAAATTCATTTATAAATGCTGTTTTTGCTGTAATTGTAAATGTTTTCCCAAGATAATTTGAAAACAAGGGAAATAGTGATCCATTGATAAGTAATTTTGATTAGAGTGGGGACAATAAGAATCTTTTCTTCTACCTTTTTCATATTCACTCACCTGTTTATTTTCATTTTCTGTTCTTAGTAGAATGTGTTCCCTTAGGAAAAACCATGCTGTGTTTTGCTTTTAGATGTAAGGTGGGTGGGTGTATTTTGGCCACAATAAAGATTCTCAGGGTGTCACAAAAACAAAACAACAGCAAAAAAAACCTGACTCCTGTATTCCTTTATGTCTACAGAACTTACCATGTATCTAAGCAGGTAAATGTTTAAATTAAAATATAGTTGACATACAATCTCGTGAGTATCAGGTACAAAACATACTTATTCAACATGTATATATGATGTGATCACCGTGATTGGTGACCATCTGTTACGTGTTTTAAGTAAATAAGTGTTATGGCACTATAGACTATATTCCCTATGCTGTACATTACATTCCCGTGACTTATTTATTTTATAATTGCAAGTTTGTACCTTTTATTCCCCTTTACTTTTTTCACTTACCCGCTCAATGCTCTCCCGTATGTCAGTCATTGGTTTGTACTTAATAGCTATAAGTCTTTTCTTTTTTTCGTTGGAGATCATACAGTATTTGTCCTTCTCTGGCTGACATTTCACTTAGCATAATATCCTTTAGGTCCATCCATGTTGTAAATGGCAAGATTTCATTTTTTATGGCTGAGTAATATTCCATTGTGTATGTATACAGCATGTTTATCCATTCACTGATCAGCAGTCACTTAGGTTGCTTCCATATCTTGCCTATTGTGAATAATGCTGTGTTAGTCTGTTTGAACTGCCAGAGACTGAGTAGCTTATAAACAACAGAAATTTATTTGTCACAGTTCTGGAGGCTATTAGGTCTAAGATCAGGGCTCCAGCATGGTTGAGTTGTGATGAAAAGCCTCTTCCAGGTTGCGACTTCTCTGTTGTACAATCCCATAGTGGAAGGAACTATCTCAGGTCTCCTTTCATAGGGGCATTAATCTCATTCATGGTCTATCTGCCTTCATGACCTAATCACTTCCCAAAAAGGCCCCACCTTAGGAGGTATTAGAATACCATCACTTTGGGCATTAAGAGCTCGTCATACAAATTTGAGTGGTGGGGGGAGTCACAGTCAATCAGATCATAGTGGACAGTAGGTGTGTAAGTGAATGATCTAAAATATTTCCCTTACACCCTAACTGGCTTGTGTGAACTTTGACCTTTGCCCATGTGATTACTCCATCTGTGTTCCTTTATCCCATT
Source organism: Micronycteris hirsuta (assembly GCA_004026765.1). Lineage (NCBI taxonomy): Eukaryota > Metazoa > Chordata > Mammalia > Chiroptera > Phyllostomidae > Micronycteris > Micronycteris hirsuta. The sequence continues at coordinate 21,869 of PVJI01008514.1, forward strand.
CTAGGGACCCTCAATTTCTTGCCCTTAGTTTATTTCTATATGTACGAGATATAGCTTCAATTTGACATGAGTCACCTCTTTCATATTTTACTAGGCTCCTGTTGTCAAATCTTTTTACTGTCTATTTTCTCTGTATCCCTCATAGGTTGCAGTGTATTTGTGGAGGAAAGTGGATAAGTATGAAAATATTTTTCGCCATGCTAAATATATGCTTAACAATTCCAATGGACCTTTGCTACTTCTTGGCAATTATTTTGTAAACCTCAGATTTTTCCGTTGTCTCATATCTTCTTCCTTTCCCTCAAAAGATGGCATTGACTTAATTGAAAAAGAAAATAGAGTGCAAATTTGCATATTTTTTTAAATTGTCACCAGGAAAATCTCCATTCTTCCATCTTATTTTGTAAACTGAATGGCAGTATTAATAGAATCTTTTGCTTTTGTAGGAATCTTTCTGCCACACCTTTCCTTGGTTCTGATCACTTTGATCATTAATTGAAATGGTTGTTTTTCTCTGCATTCAGATATGAGGGGGAACCCCCTAAAAACTGGAATTTATTAAAAAATGTGTATTCTTACATGTTTAAACTTTAGTCATCTTGAAATTATTAATAATTCCCATTTGATCCAGTACACCTATCGAGCTGTTTTTTTCCACTGCTCTAAACAGTTTTTTTTTTAAGCATTCTTCTTTTTTTTTTTTAAGATTTTATTTATTTATTTTTAGACAGAAGGGAAGAGAGGGAGAAAGAGAGGGAAAGAAACATCAGTGTGTGGTTGCCTCTCACGTGGCCCTGACTTGGGACCTGGCCTGCAACCCAGTCTGTGCCCTGACTGGGAATTGAACTGGCCCCCTTTGGTTCACAGCCCGCGCTCAATCTACTGAGCTACACCAGCCAGGGCCTGCACAGTTTTTGAACTCGTTGATTTGGATGCCTTTTATTTAGTTATTTTTAATTATGTTTTATTGATTATGCTATTATAGTTGTCCTCATTTTTCCCCCTTTGCTCCATTCTGCCCAGCACCCCCCACTTCATTGTTCATGTCCATGGGTCTCCTGTGAGTTCTTTGGCTACTCCATTTCTTATACTGTACTTTACATCCCCATGGCTATTTTGTAACTACCTATTTGTACTTCTTAATCCCCTCACTTCTTCACCCACTCTCCCCCGCACCCTCCCATGTATCTGGCAACCAACAAAACCCTCTCTCTATCCATGATTCTGTCTCTGTTCTTGTTTGCTTAGTTTGTTTTTTACATTAAATTGTTGATAAGTGTTTCATGCCATTTTATTGTTCATAGTTTTGACCTTCTTAAATTAGTCCCTTTAACAGTTCATATAATAATGATTTGGTGATGGTAAACTCCTTCAGTTTTTTTCTTGTCTGGGAAACTCTTTATCTGCTCTTTGATTCTAAAAGACAGCTTTACTGAGTAGAGCAATCTTGGCTCTAGGTCCCTGCTTTTCGTGACTTTGAATATTTCTTGCCAATCCCTTCTAGCCTGCAATCAGCTGATAGCCCTGGCAAGTGTGGTCAGTGGATTGAGTGCTGGCCTGTGAACCGAAAGGTGGCTGGTTCCATTCCTGGTCAGGGCACATGTCTGGGTTGCAGCCAAGTCCCTGGTTACCGGTGTGCAAGAGGTAACCGATTGATGATTCTCTTTTGCGTTGATGTTTCTGTCCCTCTCTTAATCCTTCCCTTCCCCTCTCTCTGAAAATAAATTAAAAAAAAAAATTAAAATATAAAAAGAAAGTAGCGGACAGTCTAATGGGAACTCCTCTGTAGGAACTAATTTCTTTTGCTGCTTTTAAGATTCTATCTTTAACCCTTGATATTTTAATTATGATGTGTGTTGGAGTGGGCCTCTTTGCATCCATCTTGCTTGGGACTCAGTGCTTCCTGGATTTCACATCTATTTCCTTTACCAAATTAGGGAAGTTTTCTTTCACTATTTTTCAAATAAAGTTCCAAATTTTTGCTCTTTCTCTTCTCCTTCTGGCACCCCTGTGATGTGAATGTTAGACCATTTGACGTGATCCCAGAGGCTGCTTATACTATCCTCATTTTTTTTGGATTCTTTTTTCTTCTTGTTGTTCAGATTGGTTGTTTTTTGGTTCTTTATGTTCCAAATCATTGATTTGATTCTCAGCTTCATCTACTCCACTTTTGTGTCTCTGGAAATTGTTTATTTCAATTAGTGTATCCTTCGTTTCTGATTGGATCTTTTTTATGCTCTTGAGCCCCTCACTAAGTTCCTTGAGCACCCTTATAAACAGTGTTTTGAACTCTGCATCTGATAGGTTGCTTATGTCCATTTTGTGTAGCTGTTTTTGATTCCTTTTAGTGCTTCCGCTGTTTTTTGTTTCACCTCTTCCACATAGGCAAAATATTTCCCTTTGAGGACTTCTTTTATCCAGCAAAACATGAAAGAATCAATGGTGGAGCATAGGTATCATGTCGTTTTTAGTCAAAAAAGGCTGAATACTTAGCTCGTTGTGGGCAGGTGTGCTTGTAAATCTCCCACCATGAAATGGGAAAATGCGTTGAAAACAGTCTTCAAAAAAAATTCACTGAAGCTGAATGCAGCCTCTCACAATGCCAGCTGGCACACTGACACAGATGGGTTCCTAGAACACTCACCTAGTAGGGGAGGCCTGTACTACAAGGAGCCGACCCTCCAGAAGATAATTCCGTTTGGGGCGGGGGGAGGGGGTGGTCCACCCTCATATATACAGACTTGTTTATTTGGGGAGGAAAAAAATCAACTTTGATTAAGTGTCACTACTGTTCTTTCCAGCTTACTCCCTTGTTTCTCTTCCAAAAATTTTTTAAAGATGTTAGTTAAAATTGCTGCCTTCAGCTTTTTTGACTGCTTCTTCCTTAACTTGCTGCAATTATGTAATGTCATATTCAGACTATTACTTTAAGAAACATCCTTCTTGCCAGTGCTATTGCCTTCATCCTGATTTTACTCAGCCAGTCATATGCCACTTAATGGAGGGGATACGTTTGTTAGGTGATTTTATCATTGTGCAAACATCATATGAAGCACTTACACAAACCTAGGTGGTCTAGTCTACGGCACACCTACACTCTCTGGTACAGCCTGTTGCTCCTAGGCTACAAGCCCGTACCTGTCTCTGTACAAAACACCATGAGATTAAATCAAGGAGAAGAAGAAGTGATGCAATCAAGAGACACAGTAAACATGAGATGTATGAGGCTGCTGCTGGCATAGTACAGCTTGCTGTTTTACAGCAAACTTTGTTTTTGTGTGTGTGCATGTGACGAAGAGGATGCTTTATTTGATGCAGAACAGCTCAACTGCAATGCATCATGGCTGTAGAGCAGCCCTGGGGCCAGGCCCTCTCAGTCTGGACAGTCCTGCTGTGCTCCGTGTCAGTCTGCTTTGCACTGCGCTGGTCTGCTCCCCTCTGCTGTGGTGAGACATCTTCCATGTTTCAGCTCAGCCACGGAGGCACAATCTTGGTAGAAAGGGAAAGTGCAAACTCCGCAAACTTTTTTTTAAAAAGTAGAAAGAGTGCCCTCTAACATAATGAAAAAAAATCTTACAGTAAATACATAAACCAGTAACATACTTGTCATTATCAAGTATTATGCACTATACATAATTGTATGTGCTACACTTTTATGTGACTGGTAACACTGTAGTTTTGTTTACATCAGCATCACCACATGCTCAGGACATTAGTGCTGCCACACCAGCACTAGGTGATAGGAAGTTTTCAGCTCCATTGTATTGTAATCTTTCATGACTTCTATTGTGTATGCAGTCTATTGTCTATTGAAACATCATTATGCAGTGCATGGATGAATATATTGATTTTCACCTAGGATTCTTAACATTCTTTCTTTAGTTGTCCTTCATGTTTGTGTGCCATCCTGGTTTTCTCTTTCTGACTACTACTTTCTGTTTCTTTCTTTGTTTCATGATCCTCTTACCACTGTCATTATTCCCTTCAGTAGTTGGTCCTCTCCTCTCTTTGACTTCTATCAGATGGATGTGTTTTGTATGCTCATGCCTCCTAAATGTGTACTTTCCAGGTTTGTATCTCCCCAATGGTTTACTGCAAAGGAATTTGCATCACTTTTAGATTTATCATCAACCAACTTCCAGTCTGTCCCATTTTCTTTGTTTTATCATCATCACACTTAAATCTTAAAGTTTTCTGTGATGCACATTTCTCCTTTATTTCTTATATCCAGCAGTCAGCATAGTTCTTCAGGTTATTGTTTACCCGATTTCAGTTTGTCCTGGGCTCCTGCATTGCCTGTTATTTGACCTTTCTAACTTGAGTCTCCTTCCTCCAAATACATCCTGCATATGTCTGCCAGAATAATTTTTCTAAAACTTTTTTGAACCCACTGATACTAAAGCTGAGCTGTCTGAAGAGAAAACATGTGGTATTGACCTTTGCACTCAGCATTGTGCCAAGCAAAGTGAATTGAACTTGTGCTGAATAAATGTTTGAGTGGATTACCATTTGCTCAATATTTGAATGACTCCCAATGGTCTGCAGGATAAAGTCCAAACTCTACTTTCTGGTTTTCAAACCTTTTCGTATGATATTCTTCTTCAACCTTATATTTTTACTCCTTAACATTATTATCAAGCTAAAATTTCCTCTGTAATATACCATGTTCAGGCACAGCTCCATGTGTTCTTCCTTTTCCTTTTCCTTTTCCTTGTCTGTCAAAGCCTGTTCAGAAATGTTTGCCCTGTGCCAGGCACTGTTCTAATCTCTGGCGTTATAGTAATGAACAAAACAGAAGACAAAGTCTCTGTTTTCCTGGAGCTGACGTTGGGGGTGGGGTGGGGAGAGGCACTGTAAACATGTGTCAGGTGGTAATGAGTGCAGCGAAAAGGAATAAAACTGAAGAAGGCCACGGAAGCGGGGGAGGTGGTTGCTATATTAGGCGATGGGGAAAGCTTGTTTGGGTGTCCGGAATGAAGGAGTAAAGGATACATTTATCTAAGTGAAGAGCTTTCTAGGGAAAGGAAACATGTCCATCCGAGACCCTAAGGTGGGAACAGGCTTGGCTTGACTAGAGCAGAAAAATAAGGGGGAGTGACAGATGAGATCAGAGAAGTAAAGCACACTTCAGATGGTTAAGACTTTCATTGAAGAAGTCTTCCTTAACTACGTCATTTTATTTGGTAATTTAAAGCTTTTCTTCACTCATAGCAACCATGGAAGTAGCTTTCAAATTGTTTGTTACTGTGATCCACAATAAGAAATGTCTTTTACATTGTTAGTATATATACACATTATTCTGTGTGTGAATGTGTACAATTTCAATTTTGTTTTGTGTGTAGGTTTTTTAGTGCTTACTATAGTGCTAAATAGAGAGGACTTGTTTAATTTAGCAAGTAGCTATTGAGTGGGATGCTAGAGACTGCTAGATACTGAAATACCCTTATGACTGAGATAAACCTGCCCGACTTCTTGAAGCTTATGGGAGAGGGGAGCTTGTAAACGAATTGTTCATAATGTGGTAGGATTTGTATATTAATGGAAGTATGCTCAGAGCATGTGAGAGAGTCAAGAAATGATTAATTCTTTTTGCTGAGAAGGTCAAGGGGAACTTGTTCAGGAGGTAATGTCTGAACTGGATTTGGAGGAAGAATACAAATATTTGGTCAGGTAAATTGGGATAAGGAAAAGACTTCTCGGGCAGAATATCATGAGAATCCAAGGGGAAAGTGCTGAGTCCATGAGGCTGCAGCGTGGCACGGGCCAGATCCTTAATGGTCTGAAATGCAGTGGAGTCATCACTTAGTCAAGGATTTTTTTTTTTTTTTTAAGATTTTATTTATTTATTTATTTTCAGAGAGAGGAGAAGGGAGGGAGAAAGAGCAATGTATGGTTGCCTCTCACATGGCCCTCACTGGGGACCTGGCCCGCAGCCCAGGCATGTGCCCCGACTGGGAATCGAACCGGGACCCTCTGGTTCCCAGCCCGTGCTCAATCCACTGAGCTACACCAGCCGGGCCTTAGTCAAGGATTTTGCAATTAGGTGAAAATTATCTATAGTCAAAATTATTTGTGGGAAATTGCCACCTGGGCAATAAAGATCTCATCTCTCAATAAATCCAATATAGCTAGTTTTTCCTCTAGTGGTGAAACATAGCACTGTTTTCTCAATTGTGCCCTAAAAGAAGTCGGCCTCATTTATGGGCAAAGTTGTACCCCCCAAAAATGTTTTTTAAACATTAAACATTTGAGAACTGAGACCTACTTAAGAAATGAGAGATTCACATTTCAGGCTAATTCTGGGACTTATGATTATGAAGTAGAATGTTAGGTGGTGGCCAACTCCTTAATTATTTTTCACTTCCAGTTAAACATACATGTGGTTAAATCCTACTGTTTTCTATAGATGATTGGAATACATGATTATATATGTTTTAGAAAGCTGTTTTGATAAACTTGACCACAGTTTAAGACTTTGACTGTGTTCAAAATATAGAAATTTTAAACAGACGGAGAGGAATTTTTGCAACATATATAATAAACCAGAAATATACGTAATGCACTCCTACAAAGAAAGTGACATAGAAAAATAATTAGAAAATATGGGGTGGCAGTTTCAGAAAAGGAAATATAAGAGGCCAACAGATATTTGATAAGGTATGCGATCTCATAAGTAATTTCAGAGATAGATATTAAAACAGAATGACATTTTTTTTTTTTACCCATCACAGGCAGAACTTTAAAAAGCTTGATAATATGAAGATTGGCTAGGTTGAAAAGTAATAATAAATACTATAAACTATTGTTGGGAATATAAATTATATAGCCAGCTTGGGGGTTTAATTGGTGTGAGTAGTTGGTGGTAGTATCTATTAATTTAAAATGCTGTTCTTAACAAATCTGTCCACTTTCTACACTAGAGAAACAATTCTGTGTGTGCACAAGGAGGCATGTATAGGTATGTTCATTGCAGCATTATTTATAGTAGCAAAAAATGGGAAAATAAGCAAAACTGGTCATACGTAGGAAAATGAGCAAGTAAATTGGTATATTCATCCTATGGAAGAACATGTAACAATTAAAAAAAATGAATAAGTTACATAACCTATTGCATGATAAATTATAGAGTGGTATATGCAGTATGATAGCATTTCTATAAATAAGGAAAAACCCAAGTCAATATTATGTTGTGTTCATGCAATAGCAAAGAATATGGTCTGGTAAGATAAACACTAGACTGATAATAGTGGTTAACTCACGGGTAGTGGATACAGGTTTGGGTTTTGAGTGTAGAGATAAGGAGGGATGATCAGAGGAAACTTAAGCCTTTTCAGTAATTTTTAACATTCTAAAATTAGAAGACTACAGTGTATATTTAAAACTTAATTAAAAATAATGATCAGTTTGGCAATAGGGTGGACAGTAGTTGGAGAAGGACGGGAAATCACTTAGAGGTACTTCATTAATACAGGCAGGAGAATGCGGTGACAAAGAGAATGAAGAGGAAAGGACTTACTAATTTAAAAATGACATGAGGGCAATTTGGCAGTATCTGTCAAAATTGCATTTGTCTTTGTCTTTGTTCTAATAATTCTACTTCAGGGGATTTATCTTACAGTTATGTGAAATGAAATGATACATCTATAAAGTCATTAACTGCAGCATCGCTTGCAGTAGTGGTAGTGTCCATCTATAATAAAATAAGGCTTATGCACACAACAGCATACTAAGCAGCTGTACGAAAAAATGAGGAAGCTCTCTATGAACTAATAGGAAAAACAGATCTCCAGGATGTATTGAGTAAAAATAAGGGCAGAGTGGTGTGTAGCAGTGACGTTTTTTGGTGATGATGGAAATACTGGAAGGATGCCTGTGGAACTCGGGAAGGTGGTTACTTACTGTGGCTAGAAGGAGGGTGGGAAGTAGTGTAAATGCTTTCATTAAGACTTTTCAGTGTATACATTGTTTGGATTTTTGAGCTATATGAAAGTACTCGAATGGTCTTTCAAAAAAAAATAAATTAATCAAGAGAAAGAGAGATGTGAAGTAGACCTGAAAGGACTTGATGACCGAAAACTGAATGTAGAGACATGAGGGAGGAGGAGTTGAGGGTAGTTCCTGGACTTCTGACTTGTGAGGTAGAGAGGGTGGCGGTCTTGTCAGGGAGTACAGGAGGAAGGTTAGGTTTTGGCATGTGTGTGGAAGTTCTGGGCATGCAAATTGAAAAATTCTTACTCCTTTTTAGTTTAGTGTATGTGTATGTAATTTATGTGCTTTAGATATAGAACTTGACCTTATCTTACATGTGAATATTAGTTATCAATAAATATTTTTTACCCTTAGATTATAGACATTTATATTCTAGGTTTTATGGAGAACAGCTTTGTAATGATGTCATAATTTTACAGTCAAATAGGGACGTTGGTATGCATGGGTTGAATATAGATAGAGAAATAGTATCTACTATCTCTGTATAAATGATAAGTACATAGTTTATGTGGAATATAGGAACTTGATATATCAGCATAGTTCCAATTTAATTACATCTTTTGATACCTGAAATTTGAAGAAATAAGGATAGCTTTGAATGAGGAAGTGATCTTTAGGGTAGATGAGATTTAATTGTAATTTTTAAAACAATATTAAGCCTGATTTAGGGGAAGTTTACGGTAGAGGACAAGAATATTTTTTATAGTACATTTGGGAGTAACTGTGTGTAAGAGTGATTTACCCTGATGGAGGAAAGGAGTCATAACATTGTGGGTGCTACCTAAAAGAAGCTCTTGCAATATAATTTGGGGTTTAAAATTTATTTCAATGAGTTATATTACAGAATCTGATTTTTGAGGTCTTAATTTATTTCAAATGACTTTTACCTGATTATATTTGGCTAGAGTCAAAAAAAGTAAAAGGAAAACATAGGTAAAGCACATGCATGTCAGGACTTGCAAATGAATTTAGTAGTTTTTTCTGAGTTTATGATAATAAAGACTTGGATATGGAATAGCAATAAAAAGCAATTAAGTAATTCTTCCTTTAGATTTCAATTTTTAACCATTTTGTATCTGAAGAGAAGATGTTTTACTGGAAATAGTTTTTTTAATGCTTTAAATATTACAAATAATGTTACATATAGAATCTTATAACAATTGGAAGTAATCTTGTTTAAATGAGGTGAAACTGTTACGCCACCTCTAACCTGTGCTCACCTCTTTACCGACTGACTTTCTCAGTACTGCCTTTGGGAAACACAGCTTGAGAAATGCTGAATTGGTTTGGGCTACAGTTTGGGCTTGGATGGACTTTTACCTCTTATATATCTTTAATGTGTCCAGTTGAGTAAAAGGATGGTAATAGCATAGTGGATAGAAGTTAACTTTAATTCAGGTAGCATTTAACTAATAGTTCTCAATTAGGGGTGGTTTTTCCCCCTAGCAGGCATCCAGCAATATCTAGAGATGTTTTTTTGATATTATAGAATGGGGAAGAGGATGGTGTTACTAACATCTAATGGGTTAGAGACCAGGGATGCTGCTAAATACCCTTTGCTGCTAAATATCTTACAGCGCCGAGGACCGTCTCCACAGCACAGAACTATCAGGTCCAAAATGTTTTAGTGCTGAGGTAGAGAAATACTTGGTTACTTGAATGCCAACTATATGTGCAGCACTGTTCTAAAGAATTTATGGGTACAAATGACACTAAAAATAGTCCTGTCTCTACCCACAAGAAATTTATAACCTAGCTAAAGCATCTCAAAGTCAGTAGCCAAATTCTTAACACCTGATACACCCTATTTTACTTTGCTATCTTTATTTCAGTAAGTAATCCTAGTTTTCACCAAGTTGTGGAAAAAACCTAGATGTCATCATTGACTCCTTTTTTTTATTGTACACTGGCATGTAAAACATCAGGAAGTCTTGTTAGCTCTACTTCAAACTCTGTCTTGCATCAGGGTAACAGTGGGCTAGATTCTTTAGACCAGTGCTCTTTTTGAAAACAACTGAAAATGCTGCATAAGATATAGTACCTTTCAAGCTTTGAAAAACTAAGAAGATAGGGGAGTCTGGTAAATCAAATCCTGGAAGAAAGCCTAAACCAAGAGAGGTTAGCAGAATACCTAGAGAACTGAAGCCACTTTGGCCCTGAATATGTTTGCTGACATCAAGAAATTTAGATTTCTGATCATCAGTTTTCTGGGGTAAGGCAGAAAGAAATCAAGACTCATAACTGTCCAACATATAGACATGTAAAGTCTTACAAGATATATTTCCCTACTAGGATTGGACTCCATATGTTTATACCTGAGAGGTAAGGATGGACCAGAACTAACCTCTGCTCCTCTTTCATTGCCTACCTCCCAGCCAAACATCAAGGGACTTCAAGGCAAGTTGTCCTGGCACTGAGCAGAGTAGGAGAAAAAAAGAGAAAGAAAACAAAAATCTTTAGAAAGTTATGGCCATAGCCTAGTAAGGTTAGAGAACCTTAAGTCATGACTTATTTGGATTGTTCCCTGACTGGTAGTGTCCCTTAGGAGCTTGGCAGAAGCAAATGCAAGTGTTCCCTGGAAAATGCTTCTTCATCTTAGGCATCCCCACAAGTAATTTTTCAAGGATACTGACCACACACAGAAATAACCAGGCATACAAGGAAACAAGGAAACATAGGCAAAAACCAGCAGAAACAACAGACAGTGAAAAATATTTTCATAGGTGTTATATATTAGAATTAGAAGGCATATGATAAAACAACCATGCTTACTGCGTTTACAGAAATACATGAGGAACTTGACAGGAAATAGGAAACTACAAAAAAAAAGTGGCACTGTAGATTTGAAAAAAACAAATGTAACTGTTGGAAATAAAAAATACAATAACTGGCCCTGGCTGGTGTGGCTCAGCGGATTGAGTGCTGGCCTGCGAACTGAAAAGTTGCTGGTTTGATTCCTAGTCAGGGCACACGCCTGGGTTGCGGGCCAGGTCCCCAGTTGGGGGCATGCGAGAGGCAGCTGGTCAGTGTATCTCTGGCACATTGATGTTTCTCTTCCTCTCTTTCTCCCTCCCTTCCCTTCTCTCTAAAAATAAATAAATAAAATCTTTAAAAAATACAGTAACTGAATTAAAAGTTGATGTAGTTTGCAGCAGATTGGATACCTCAGAAAAATGATTGACTTGGACTATAGACCAGACAAAATTTCCGGGGTGTAGCTTAGAAGCAAAAAGATTGAAACTGTAGAAGACGATAAGAGAGATGGAGCGTGGAGTAAGAAGATCTTAACACATTGCGTACCGCATAGAAATCTCTAAGACATACACCAGGGACCGCATGTTTTTGGGCAAACTTGAAGACTATTCGAATGACCAAAACACAGTGTAACCACAATGCTTTATGGGTTCGTGCAATTATATAGTTTTTCGCAGATTGACCTGCACGGTTTCCACCGAATGAGATCGCTTCATTCGATGTGGACAAGACAGCGTGTTGACATCTAAGGTCCATAACAGATGGCGCGCGAAACATGAGAAAACTCGTGAGCGGTCCTTAACAGATGGCGCGCGAAACACAAGAAAACTCGTGAGCAGTCCTTAAGTTGTTAATTAGAATTTCAGAAGAAGAGGAGGGAATAAATGGGGACTCTAAAGAGATGGTGGCTGGTATTTTCCAGAACCAATGAAAGATACCAAACCAGGATTCAAGATTTCCAACATAGCCTAATCAATATAAAAATAAATCCACACCTAGGCATATATCATAATGAAATTTCAAAAAAACAGTGACAGAGAAAAATCTTAACAGCTCCTAGAGAAAAGATAACCATCAAAGGAACAAGAATTAGGTTAACAGATGACTTCTCAACAGCAATAGTGGAAGTCAGAAGATAGTGAAATGATGTCTGCAATGTGAAATGAAAGGAGCTTGCTGCCTTGGCTCATGTGGCTTAGTCGATTGAGCACCAGCCTGTGAACTGAAGGTTGCTGGTTTGATTACCAGTCAGGGAACATGCCTGGGTTGCAGGCCAGGCCTCCTGGTTGGGGACATGTGAGAGGCAACCAATGGATGTTGCTCTCACATGTTGAGTTTCTTTCCCTCTTTCTCCCTCCTTTCCCCTCTCTCTAAAAAGGAATAAAATTAGAAAAAGAAAAAGGAAAAAGTTTCCCAACCTAGAATTTTATACTCAGTGAAAATATCTTTAAAGAATGATGATGAAATAAAGATATTTTAGACAAAAACATGTTATCAACCTCTCACCCATTAAAGATCATTTAAACCAGCACTGTTCAATAGAAGTTTTTGTGGTGATGGAAATATTATTTATCTGTGCTGTCCAGTATTGTAGTCATAAGCAACATAGGGCTATTGAGCACTTGAAATGTAGCAAGTATGACAGAAAAACTGAATTTTTAATTGATTTAAGTATAAATAGCCACATGAGGAATAAAATATATGAAGGGCTGAGAGATAAAGAAAATGATATATGTTTGAAAAATGAAAGTTGATTACATAAAACTAAAAATATCTAATGGATTAAAAGGCAATAAAGAAGGGGTAAGTGGGGGTTTTAGGCTCTAAGGTCCTTGTATTATCTAAAAGGAGGATAAATTTTTAAAATACTCTTTGTATAAAAAACCTTAAATATATAAAAGGAAAGAAGAGTATATAATGAAGCCCCCATGTATTTATTACACAGCTTCAAAAATGATCAGCTTGTGACTAATCTAGGTTCATCTATATCCCCAAATTATTTGAAAATTTCAAGCATTGCATTATTTAATCCATAAATATATTGTTTTTATTTCTAAATGTATATAAACAAACTATAATAACATTATCATATTTGGAAAAATCAACATAATTCCTTAATATCATTACATGATAAGGCATGTACACATTTCCCCAGTTAACTCTAAAATGATGTTTTAAGACAATATTTTTAGGGTAGTTTTAGGTTCACAGCAAAGTTGAGAGGAAAGTACAGAGATTTCCCATATACCATCTGCCCCTAAACGTGCATGGCCTCCCTGTTAATAGTATTCCCCACCAGTGGGACATTGGATTTTGAATTGTGGAAATATGTTACACATTTAAAAATAACAATTCAAACTAAAACAATTCCTAAAATTGAGAATAAGCCTGAACAAATGAATCTTAAAAAAATTATTTAAATAAATGGAGAAAAACGCAATCTCAAGTGGCTTTTGAGCTCAACAGTAAATGGCGTATATGCTAAGGACAAAAAGAATGCTTAAACTTCATTCATTTAATTGTTACAGTATTGGTATTTTTATTTTGATACCAGTTGATAAATATTATAGAATAAAGCCAATAAGTTTTTATGCTTATATATTAGGAGCCAATAGAGATATAACAAAAGAAGCTAAGTAAACCCTGATGTTTAATTTGAATTACGTCAGTATGAACTTATGATTTAAAATCTATTTAATTCTATTAAAAACTCTATTTCTTTCATAGCTCTGTTCACTGAAAGGAGTTAGAAGCAAGTGTGTCACTTTGGTAAATATGACTACTTCTCTTACCCCAATGTTGATCTTCAAGTACTTCTACTCAGAATCCAGGGCCCCCAAAGCAATGTCTGATTTCGGGACTAGGGCAGGGAAGGTACACAGTGAGCGTAGAACACCTTGTGCCAGAAGCGGGAAGGCTTTCAAAGACAGGAAAGCGCCAGCCCGAAGGGGCTCTGATTGGCCAAAATTGGGACAGTTTGAACATAAGAAAAGAATAAGAGTAATGTATTGAAACAACATATAACAATAAAAATATTTTTTAAAATGGAGATTAATGTTATTCTTTATTCTGAAAATTGGTGAATAAGCGTTTGAAGTACCTTTTTAGTAGAAACTGTATACAGTTAATGAGGAATGCCAGATAATAAATATAGGAGGAATCAGAATTAGAAAGTCACAGTTTGTTACAGTGTGTTATAAAATAGTTGCTTTGGGCCAGGATCATTAATGGATGTTAAAAAACTGTTAGGTAAAAGGTTCATTGGGAGTTGGATATTCACATGGTGCCAGAGTAACACTCCACAGAGTACTTCTTGGTTTCAAAGTGAAACAGTATAACTTTACAGTGGAAGGATCAGGCTATCACCAACCTAGTTATTAATCTTAGTATTACTAAAAAGGAACCAAAAAAAGTGCTTTCTTTTTTTATTTGTAATATTTTCTTTTTTCAAGTATATTTTATTGATTATGCTATTATAGGTGTTCCATTTTTTCTCCCCTTTATTCTTCCCCGCCCTGTACTACCCTCCTACCAGCATCCCCCACTTCAGTTCAAGTCCATGGGTTATATATATAAGTTCTTTGGCTTCTCCATAAAAATGTGCTTTCTGATGTGATTCAATATCAAGTGTATAGCATCAACTATGAAGTATTTTTGTCCAGAATTTAAAATCTGAATTCAGTCAACTATAGACTAACTCTCAGTTTATAAGAATTTGGGAGATGAAAGAATGAAAAAGAAATGAAACAATCAAAAAAAATCCAGAACATGACATATCAATGAACTGGTCATTTAATGTCATGGGTGATTAAAATAGAGGTGAGGTAGATAGTGGGAAGGATATTGTTCTGGAATAAAACTGATTTAGGGATATAAGAACCAAATGCCATGTATTAGATTTAAAGTACATGTTTTTTTAAAGGAGTAGGATGAAGCAAGATGGCCAACTTTTAATTTAGAATGTGGGTGATGGGCATATGGGAATGTGTGTATATGTACGCATACACATATATATGTGTACACATACTTTTCTTTATTTGGAAAGATTTATAATAATAAACATTTTTTTGTTGATGGACACTTAAATTTTAGTTTTTTTTTTCTACTACAAATAATGATTCTGCAAACATACATGTTTCCTCTCCTGTGTACAAGTTTTAGAGTACATAAGGAAATAGGTTAGCTTCCCAGCAGTGGAATCCATGGGTCAAAGTGTAGGTGCATATTTAACTCTACTAAATACTGATAAATTGTTATTCAAATGGTTGTGCTGATGAGAATGTTAGACAAGAGAATCATGAGAGGTACAAGGTGGGGTCAGGTAGGGAAATAATACAATAATTAATAAACAATAATACAAGAATAAACTCTTGCCCTGGCTGAGTGGCTAGGTTCACTAGAGCGTCATCTCATGCACCAAAAGGTTGCAGGTTTGGTTTCTGGTTGGGGTGTGTACAGGAGGCAACCCATGATATTTTTCTCTCACGTAGATATTTCCCTCCCTCCCTCCCTCCCCAAATCAATAAACCTATCCTCAGGTGAGGATTAAAAAAAGAATAAACTCTTTCACTACTCACGACTGTAAACCTACTTTTGCCCCACCCTGTATGTCTTTTCTACTAGATGGTGAATCCTTTGAGGCTAGGTACTATGTAGAGATTAACTTATAGAAATGTTTGAATTGAATGCAAATTTACTTTAAGGGGATTGCCTCGCAGCAGGATGAAGAAAGTAGAGTTAGGTCAGCTAAAAGTCCGTTGTAACATTTAAGGTATGAAGCAAAGAGGTAGTGGAAGGAAGGGATGAATATAAGAAATCTTGGAAAGAATGGATCAAAGTATATGCATTCTCTTTTCTTTCTTTACTGATTCTTGCTGCATTTTTATGCAATATACTTTTGGGCAGGATATTGATGGTTTACTGTTGTCACTTCTCACATCCATCAGTTTCTTGGCTTCACTTTATTGTAAGCAGGTAAGTTATGCTTCTCTGATTAATTTGAAACCATCTACTGACTGGTCTGGGTCCAGTAGAGTTCTAGCGTTATTTTCACCCTCTGCTTCTACTCTTTCCAAGCCTCAGTCTCTTTTTTTGAATAAATACATGTGATCTAAAAGAGACTAGTAGTTAAATGGGATAAAGGGATAGTGTATCGCAAAGATGAGAATTTAGTGGAATCTGTGGATGCCTTTATCCTCAAATGAATTTATGAAGTCTTATAAGGCCAAAGGCCATACATGTCTCCTATAGTTTTTATTTTTTTATTATATTTTATTGATTATGCTGTTACAGTTGTCTCAATTTTTCCCCCTCTGTCCTCCCAGGCAGCACCTCCCAACTCCCTCAGGCAATCCTCATGGTGTTGTTCATGTCCATGTGTCATGCTATATATAGGTCAGAGGTGTCAAACTCATTTTCACTGGGGGCCACATCAGCCTCAAGGTTGCCTTCAAAGGGCCTAATGGAATTTTAGGACTGTATAAATGTAACTACTCCTTAACAGTTAAGCGAGAGCTTGGTGCTGCCACTGGGCAGAAACAAGGTGTCAGGCCCCCGGGGCAAGATAAAAGAAGGCGGAGGGCCAGATCCAGCCCTCAGGACTTGTGTTTGCCACCTGAGCGCTAGGTTCTGTGGCTGCTCCATTTCCAATACTGTACTTTACATCCCCATGGCTATTCTGTGACTACCTATTTGTACTTCTTGATCCCTTCACCTCTTCACCCATTCACCCCCACACCCCTCCTATCTAGAAACCGTCAAAATGTTTTCCTTATCCATGATTCTGTCTTTGTTCTTGTTTGCTTAGTTTGCCATTTAGATTTAATTGTTATAGTTATTGCCATTTTATTATTAATAGTTTTGATCTTCTTTTTCTTAAATAAGTCCCTGTAACAGTTCACATAATAATGGTTTGGTGATGATGAACTCCTTCATTTTTTTTCTTGTCTGGGAAGCTCTTTGTCTGCCCTTCAATTCTAAATGATAGCTTTGCTGGGTACAGCAGTCTTGACTGTATGCAGCAGTTCTACAGTTGATACCTTCAAGATGTTTCTAGAACAGCTCTGTCCAATAGAAATATAATGCAAGCCACATATTTAAAGTTTTCTAGTGGCCACATTAAAAAAAAGTCTGAAAGAAATAGGCAAAATTAATTTTTATAATGTGTTTTGTTTAACCTCTTATATTCAAATTACCATTACCATTTCCACATATAATCAATATAAAAGCTATTAATGAGCTACGTTACATTCCTTTTGGTACTAAGTTATTAAAGTCTGATGCATTATACTTATACCTTATTTTGGACTAGCTACATTTCAATAATCAGTAGCTTCTTATGTCTAGTGGCTACTGTATTGGACAGCTCAGTTCTATTTTGAAACCTTTGAATTCAGTTTGGTATCTTTATTTTCTAGAGATAAAAACTGAAATACTGACAAATAAAATACTTTTGCTACTTGCTTCAAAATAAAATGTGTACATGGGTAATGGACTGGCCATAAATTGATAATATTGAAGCTAGGTGGTGGCTTTATGGCAGTTCATTATAGTGTTGTGTCTATTGTATTTGCTCAACATTTTTCATAATAAAAAGTAGAAAATATATTAAAAAGACTACAATATTCCATTATGATATATTTTATTTTTTTAATTTTTTTAAAATTTTATTTTATTTTTTTTATTGTTTGCACTAGGACACTACAATTCTTCCTGATCTTACAACATTACTGTTATAATATCTATGTTTCATATAGTTTCCTTGTGATAGATTATATGAATGAAGTTATTAGGTCAAAGATTATGAATATCTTGAATTTTGGTTCATACATATAAGGGGGCACCCCCCCAAAAACCTGAAGTTATCTTCTGGGTGGTGAGCCCTCTGTAGTACAGGCTTTCCCCACTAGGTGAGTGTTCTAAGAACTCATTTGTATCAATGTACCAGCTGGTGGTGGTGTGAGAGGCTGAGTCAATTTCAGTGACTTTTTTTTAAAGACTGTTTCATCCTGTTTGCCCATTTCATGATGGGTGATTTACAAGGGCTCCTGCACACACCACACTGAGAGTTCAGCAGTTTTTGATCAAAAACAGTATGACCCCTGTGTCCCACCCTCCCTGTTCACCAGATCTCTCCCCTCTTCCCAAAGGATATTTTTTTTTGCTTCCTGGGATGAAAAAAGTCCCCAAAGGGAAACATTTTGCCTGTGTGGAAGAGGTGAAACAAAAACGGTAGAAGGATTCAAAGGCATCAGAATTGATGAGTTCAAAGACTGTTTTGAGAGCCCGGCTGGTGTAGCTCAGTGGATTGAGCGCGGGCTGGGAACCAAAAGGTCCCGGTTTGATTCTCAGTCGGGGCACATGCCTGGGTTGCAGGCCAGGTCCCCAGTGAGGGCCATGTGAGAGGCAACCATACATTGCTCTTTCTCCCTCCCTTCTCTCTCTGAAAATAAATAAATAAAATCTTTAAAAAAAAGACTGTTTTGAGCAGTGTGTAAAACATCTCAACAGATGTATTGCATCAAAGGGAGAGTACTTTGAAGATGACTGAAGTTTAAATGTGTAAGAATAAGTGCACAATTTTTTTAAATTTTATTTTTGAAGCAAGAACAGTATTGATGAAAACAGGATTTTTGTTTCAACTAATTTTAATAGCTATGTTAGCCTGGGCTATTTATACAAAAAATTAGAATGCCCAATTTTTTATAAATAAATTGTGGGTTGGTTTTATGGGGGAGGTCCCCCCTCATAGTGCTAAATTGCTTGATGAAGAATTTTAGAAGAATTTTATTGCGTTTCTAAATGCATTCTAGGAGTGATATTTTATTCAAAAGTTTTGATGAGAAAAGGTTTATCATTAAGGATGTTATAATTGGATTATATTTTCTAAGTGTTTTTATTCATATTCATTTTTAATAGTGCTAGTAACAATTCAAATGGAACTAGTTAGTGCTTTACAATTTTATAGAGAATTTTCATGTCCAGGAAATGGTATAAGTTCACAACAGGTCTATGAGCTATGAATTACAGAAATTAAAAGCAAAATGGACTTTAAGTTTTAAAAATTTAGTTATTTGTAATCCCTGTTGCCACTAGATGGCCCTCTCAGCATGTAATTTTAAGCGAATGTAGATTTTCTTTGTAGACATTTTGAAGTTCCCCTATAGATCTTATTAAAATACATTTTAATTGGAGTTAAAAAATAATGTTTTGTATCAGAACCTGATAAGCTTCTTTAGAAGTAGTAAAGGAATTAAAAATGGAATTTATTACAGTAGGTTTTCCTGTTGGTTTCTCAAGATGAAAGGGAAAAAAAAACTGTGTGACACTCAATGCCATTACACATAGTATATTTTCAGTAAGTATTTTTAACCTTCATTAAAATATGCTAAATTGGATGATGTTCTTTATTTGATTATTTGGTATACCAAAACATTTATTGCCAAGTCTTTACATGGTTTTGTTTAAATCTAATACTACTTTACCCGTGAGGATTTAATGTGTAAACAGTAAACCAAATAAATTGAGGGCTCTTTCTGGAGTGATTGTCCCCTCGGTCAGTTTTGTTGTCTTAATGCAGTTGAGTTCCTCTAGGGGTAAAAGTTACTCTCTGATGTGTGTGGTTCCCCTCAGGTGGGAAACAGAAGTGAAAATTGTTACATTTCAGTATTTTTATCATTTTAAATTTTACTAATTATCTTGGTAAGAAAATCAGAGCACTAGAGCACCTTTGATTTTGATCTCTCATGTGTATTTTATTTTTAAATAATTTTCATTTCTAAATTTTATTTCTAAATAATTAGATCCATTATTGCTTTTTTGTAATAAATATTATATATTGCCCCTTTTGCTAACCTGGAAGTGAAAATCATAGTTAATAATACCTATCAGCATAATTTCAAAAATTACTGTATCTTTTAATATACAGGAGAAATAGAAGGAAAGCATCTTATAATAAAATGTGTATTTCATTATGTAGATATTCAGTGGACCACACTAAATGTCACAAGAGGTAGTCAAATGGTTGCCACCTCTGCACAGGGTCATTGTGAATGTGATAGCTGTGAAAGTGTGAATGATACAGTGTCAGTTTTTTATATTGCTGGTTCACATACCCAAGTGGCATTGAGATTGCTGACATGATTTTTCAAATTGGTGAACAACTCTTAGTAAAGTTCTAAACAGAACAAATAGATTTATAATATGGTTGTATTTTGGAAAATTTGGGATACCTTAATAACTGTGGAAAATATGTTTTGTTTACATATTAAATTCCAGCCTTAGCTATATTCAGTGGAATGTTTGACATTCATACAGGACAGTGGCAGTTCTACGTGGCAGTTCTTTGCCATAGTGGATTGTTCCTTAAATTGCTGGACCTCTGGTATCCCTGGCCCTTGCCCACTGAACACTAGTAGAACCTTCACCCCACTCCCTCCTGCATCAGTCCCCAGAGTACCTCTGTATACAGAGTGCCCTCTACCATTGAGACCCACTGATTTAAAGTATTCGGCTGCTTTAATCTACTACACATCTGTATGGCTCATGGAATTTTAAAAATACAGTAAGTTAAGTATCCTAGGTACTTAGGTACTTAAATATATGTTTTGAATAATTAAGATAATTGCAGAATTATGGGAGAAATTGATTTGTTCAAATTCATCATTGTTTTATTGCAATTTTATAAGCAGATCAGTAAGTTTGCTATTTTAAGTCCTCAGTATCCTGCATTTATTTTATTTTTCCACTCTTCTTTTTAGTAAGTCAATAGTATATAATTTTCCTTAATGTCAGCATTTCATTATTTAACAGTCATACAATATAATCTGTCTCTTAAAAATCCACTTTTTAAATTAGGAAGATAAGATAGTAACATTGCAGAAACTTTGTAAACTGAAGGCAAATTTTCCATAGCCATACCACTAGTTTGTGTATATTTTGACATTCAAAAAAGTAGTTTTGTATGTTATCTTTTCCCTTAACATGGCATAACTTTTTAATGTTATTATATAACTTCAAAGCAATTATCTTAAATTACTACGTCTTATTCTACCATATTGCACAATTTAACCATTTTCGTATCTTTAGATTGTTCACATTTTAAAAATGATTATATATAATATACGGGGGGGGGGGTGGTATCCAGAAAACCGGAATGATCTTCTGGAGGGTGGGTCCCTTGTAGTACAGGCCTCCCCCACTAGGTGAGTGTTCTAGGAACGCATCTGTGTCAGTGTGCCAGCTGGCATTATGAGAGGCTGCATTCAGCTTCAGCGAATTTTTTTTTTTGAAGACTGTTTCAACGCATTTTCCCATTTCATGATGAGAGTATACTAGTGCACCTACCCACGCTGAGCTAAATGTTCAGCATTTTTTGACCAAAAAACGGCATGACCCCCATGGCCCACCCTCTCTATTTACCCAATCTTGCTCTAAGTGACCCTTTTTTGTTTTGCTTGAGGAAAAAAGTCCTCAAAGGGAAATGTTTTGCCAATGTGGAAGAGTTGAAAAACAAATAAAGCAGAAGCACTCAGGCAACAAAATCAAGGAGTTCAAAAACTGTTTTGAGCAGTGGAAAAAATGTCTCAATAGGTGTATTGCATCAAGTGGAGAGTACCTTGAAGATGACTGTAGTTTCAACATGTAAGAATAAATATACAATTTTTTATAAATACCAGGTTTTTTGGTCCCCCCTCATATGTAGGTATGTGTGTGTGTGTATATATATATACACACATATTTACATATATAATTTATTGATAGATCTGTTTCTATATATTTTTATTTTTATTTCAGGATAGATACCAGAAGTGGGGCCTTGCATTGGCTCAGTAGGCTTGAACATGTTTGTAACTTTGGAGATTTTAAATTCATCTATGTTTTGTTTAGATGTCCCTGGTAGATTTGGGAAAGAAGCTTTTAGAAGCGGCACGAGCAGGTCAAGATGATGAAGTTCGTATTTTGATGGCAAATGGAGCTCCCTTTACTACAGACTGGGTAAACAATGATTACAATGTTGTTGTAGTTTTTTTTCCCTCACTTTTGAGTGTTTTTCAGATAAGAATTTAGTATTGTGTTTATTAAGTGATAAAAAATTTCTTTTGCAGATTTGTTTGCAACTTCAGAATTATAGCTGTTCTTTAAAGGGAATGGTTTGTATCATTTTTTGATACTTGGTAACCTTACCCAAATATTTTGCTCACAAAGGGTTTTTCTTTTAAACTATGGAGTTCAGTAATGGAGGATGAATATAAAATGTAGCTGCTTGTGATTTAATTTAAAGGTCTTATTTACGAGGCCTGGGTATGATTTATAATTCAGAAAAATAACAGATAAAGATTTGAGTTAATGTTATAATTGCTTCTAAAAGGGGAAAAATGTTTACGTTTCAGTTGGTACTTGTAAAACTATTAGAAACATGATGAAAAAGGAAGAAAGGAATGGGAAGTTCTTAGTAACTATAGAAGACCATTGTGAGGAAGATAAAAGCCATGACTCTATTTAATTCTGGGGTTAAATCAAAAGAATGATTTTGGGAATTTTAGGGGCTAGGAATCTGTATTAACTCTTCCACTGGTAAAAACTGAAAATTCCAGATTTTTAATTTTGTTGGTTTTGGCTTACTTGTCCCAGGTTCTTTTTTACTTTTATTAAAACCAAAACAAAAATATTTTTATTATGGAAAATTTCAAACATATATCAATCCCTGCATACTCTTTACTCAACTTCAGAAATTATCAAATCAAGATGAATGTTGTTTTTTCTATGGCTCCATCTACTTAATTTTGTTATATATTATTTTAAAGCAAACTCTAGGAATCATTTAATTGCATCCATAAATATTTTAACATCTGTCTTTAAAGATAGATTTTTTAAAAATATTTTAAAAATCTTAAGTGCACTCGTGAGTTAGAAAATAGAGAGTCTCAACCTTAAAAAAGTAAGTGGAAGCCAGAACCCAGAGAAATTTTACCCTAAGAACTTTTGTTGGATTTCCACCTCACTGGCATAACTCACTGAAGGCAAAGAACTGAGGCTGCTCATAGAGAGAAGTCTCCTAGGAGAGTCCCTCCCCCATAATTCTGGAACCCCAAAGAGATGTACCTTCATTGCAAGGGTAAACCGGAAATACCCCTTCCGTCTCCCACGTGCTTTTGCTCCTGCCCTTGTGTTAGTCACTGCAAGGAAAGCGAACTGACTTGAACCAAGGAACCAAATGGAGAGGGGAAAAAATTGGAGTCACAAGCCATTCCTTGCACATATTTGTGTCCCAAACTCATAAATACTTGTGCATTCTGTGAAACCATAAACTGAAAAATGAATTTAAAGTGATCTTTGGACTAGAGATTACCCTAGGTTGCTGGTAGAAACAAATGAATATTTTTTCTGAAGGAACCTACCTTCTATCCAGGCTTTATATCCACAAACGAAATTCTGAGGAAAATGAACAGTGAAAAATAACTGAAGGGAACAAGGCATTTTGAACAATAACCCACTGAAGCTACCGACAACAGGAAGCAGACTTATAAGGTCTTGAGATAAGATTTTAATTGATTGGGAATAGCTGAAGAGAAAATTAGTTAAACTAAAAAGATATGGGAAAAAAACCCCATCCAGAATGCAACACAGAAAGCTGTCAGGAGTCATGAAGACTAGTGTGAGAAAGTCTAACATTTATCTAATCATTAATCCACGAGGAGAGGGAGAATAGGGATGAAATACTTTTAAGACATGATGTCTAAGATTTTTCCAGGACTGATGAGAGATGACACCTCATAGGTTGAAGTGGCCCATCAAATCTCTACAGGATCAATGAAAAATCCCTATCTAGACACATCATAGTGGTACCATAGTACATCAAAGAAATAGGACAATACATAAGGAGTTCCCGTGGCAGTGATAAAAAGACAAGACAAAGAAGAATGGGCAAATGATTTGATATACTACTTTACCAAAGAGAAAGTTCAAATGACCAATACACATGAAAAGATGCTCAGCTACATTAGTAATTGGGTAAATGCAAAGTAAAACCATGAAATATCATTGTATGTCCACCAGATTAGCCAGTAAAAAAATGTCTAGCAGTACCAAGCAGTGGTGAAGAGATGTGTGAATTGGTATAGACGTTTTAGAGGACAGTTTGGCAGTACCTAGTAAATTCAGACATGTGCATATCTTTAGATATTGAACTTCTAAAAACATTCCCACGAGAAACTCTTGTTCATGTATTTAAGACATGTACGAGACTTTTTAGCAGCAGCATTATGCATACAAACAAAAAATGTAAATAACCCAAATGTTCATCAGTAGATTGGTTAAATTAATTATGGCTTATTCATTCAGTAGAATATTATAGAGCAGAGAAAATTAGTGAACCACACATAAATTCACCAATGTTAGTGAATCTCATGAACATACTGTTAAACAAAAGAAGGTAAGAGAAATACATGGAGTATGATTCTATTTAAACAAAGTTCAAAATAGGCAAAACCAAAGTTACTATTTAGGGATATATAAGTGATTTAAAAAACCAAAGTAAAGCAGTGTTTATTACAAAATTTAAAACAGTAATTACTTCTGGGGCTGGAAGGGGGGAGTGGCATATGGGAAGATTTTTGAATTGCTGACCATGTTTTATTTCTGGACTGTGATGATTGTTTCATGAGTGTTTTGTACATTTTTTTCTTTGTATTAACCAAAAAGGTAAGGTCTCAAGAAGGAAAATATGCAAAGTAAACCGTATTACATTGAGCAGTATCCAGGGTTGCTAAATGGGCTGTTGAAATACTTAATTAAAGATTAGAATTTATGAGTATACAAAGGGCCAGTTACATTAGAAAATTATTCTAATGTATGGAGAAAAGAAAGGACTGTTAGAGAATCTTCTTTGATCTTTTAGACCTTCCCTGAAAAATAAAAGGCTTTTATTGATAATAAAATAATTATTCCCAGGGTGAGTGACTTCTGGTTTTGCCATATATTGAGAGCACTTGCCTCGCTTTGTGTTATGACTCTTGCTTGTGCTGTGACTTCAGGCAAACTGGTAATCTCTTTTACTTAAGTTCCTTTACTGCCAAATGAAGATAGTAATAGTACCTGTGTTACGAGATTAAATGATAACATGTGTAAAGGTCTTAGAATAGTGCTTGCCTGGAAAGTGCTTAAACGGAAGCCTTAGCTGATATTATTACAGTAGAAATTATTAGCAAATTGCATGTTCTAGTGAACTGTCTTGGTTCTTTGGGACATCAGTGCCTTGGTAATTAGAATTTCTATGTCTCTAGATGCATGTGATATAATTCTAATAGTCACATATTAAAGGTTATGCCTCTGTTAAGGCTCTCCTTCACTCACATTCTAGTGCTTCCTCTGTATTTTGAGAATTTAGTGTTAATGTAGTGGCTAGACCACATAGAATCAATTTTAGGAGAACTGGGCTCCATTTTGTTTCTGTCCTGACTGACCTTTGGCAAATACACCTCAGATCAGATTTTTCTCTTGAAAATGACTACGTGAACCCCTTTAAAAATGTCACTGATGTGTTTAATTAACCTGTTTTTAAGTCCTACAAAACAGTTCAATATAAAAATGGACATTATTACATTTACTTGATATGAGTTTCATAGATGAAAAGTAGTTTTATTTGGTTGATAGAGGAAAAGATTCCAATTTTCTCAAACCCTAATTATCTCTAGTTCCTGATGAAATTAATTTTGTTTAGGCTATTTTATCTGATTAAAAAAAATAATGAAGAAAGCAAATTTGAGTTAGCCCTGGCTGGTGTAGCTCAGTGGATTGAGCACGGGCTGTGAACCAAAGGGTCGCTGGTTCGATTCCCAGTCAGGGCACATGCCTGGGTTGCAGGCCAGGTCCCCAGTGGGGGCCATGTGAGAGGCAACCACACATTGATATTTCTTTCCCTCTCTTTCTCCCTCCCTTCCCTTCTGTCTAAAAATAAATAAATAAAATCTTAAAAAAAAGGAAAGCAAATTTGAGTTAAGTGAATTACTGACTTTCCTTCCTCACTGAGAAGTGTGTGGGAATCTATGAAGAGAATGTCATAAAATATAAATTATTTCTTTGAGTTTTGAGTTACTGTATAAACAAATAATCTGTTTGCTATATAAACAGAAAATATAAAACAGAAGGTAGTAATAGTAGTGTATTAAATGTGACTATAAATGTGGATTTCTTTTCTTGTGGTCTAGCTGGGCACTTCTCCCCTCCACCTGGCGGCACAGTACGGGCATTACTCCACCACAGAAGTGCTACTTCGAGCCGGCGTAAGTAGGGATGCCAGGACCAAAGTGGACCGAACGCCACTGCACATGGCAGCCTCTGAGGGCCATGCCAGCATAGTAGAGGTTTTGCTTAAGGTATGTGTTCTCTACTTTTGTACTTTGTTTTTGAAAGTAAACCTTCAAAGGCTTAATGGTTTTATAAGAGGTCAAAGGAAACTAGTTTTATTGAATTTCTACTTTTATTCCTTCATGTTATCTCATTTTTTGTGTGTAAGCATATCAAATGGAAATTATCGTAAAGTTTTCCTTTGCTGGGATAAAAACACTTCTTCTTGGTATGTTCTTAGTTAAGTCAAACAGTTATTAGACCTCGATCTCTGCCATGGTGAGGGACTACAGTTTTGTCTTACTTAACACAGTTAAAATGGTCATGGGAAAGGATTATTAGTCTTGGATAGTTAACTAACAAACAAATAATGCAAATGGGGACTTTTCTTTAATTACTCAAATGCCAAAGAGAAAATTCTGAAACCAAGAATGATAGATTTAGATATTCTTAATCCTTTTTATTCCAGCTTCTAGATCAGTGATTTTCAACTGGTGTGCTGCAAGCATTTTTAAAACATGCAATACTTGACTATTTAGTCAGGGGCACTGACCTCTTTTCCCTAAGATTGTCAAATTTAAAAATGACAGCCAACACAACAGTAGCCACCTGGTGCGAATGCCTTGTCTTGAACTGTATGTAGGTCATGTAATAGAGTTGTATCTAATTGGTTCATGTCACATAATAAGACTGTGTCTGATTGGTCAATTCTTGGTACCAGAAATCCTAATCTATAAGTATAGGCACCTGATTTTTTAAAAAGTCACTTGGGAGCAAAAGGGGTAGGTAATTATTATTTTTGTAAATCAATCAGAATTACACTTTTTTGTCAGATTGGCAAAAAATATATGTTCTTTGGTGTGCCACAGAATTTTGGTAGTTAAATTATGCCATAAGATGAAAAAGGTTGAAAATTTCTGCTCTAGATCAACCTGTCCAAAAGTAATATAGTATAAGCCACAAATGTGAATCACATTTGATTGCAGATTTTCTATTTGCTATCTTAAAAGAAGTAAAAAGTAATTTTAATATATTTTATTTAATTCAATCATACAAAAATATTATTGTTCTACACGAAATTAATATAAAAATTTTAATGAGATATTTTACATCCTTATTTTGGTGTTAAGTCTTTGAATTCCAGTGTGTTTTTGCACGTACAGCACATCTCTGTTTGGACTAGCTGTATTTCAAGTGCTTAGCCACGTGTGTCTAGTGGCTGCCATATGGACAGTGTGCCTCTAGGTGGCTCCCTTTTCATTCTTTATAGTGCACTGGTTTTGAAAGCAAAGGATATTTTTGTATAAAGAAGGAATTAATGTTAAAAAGGATTTGGGTAGAATACTCATAGTTTTCCTCACTTCTTAATCTGTTCTAGCCCTTCATGCTCATAGCTGGGTGACTGAAAAAGTAACTGCTGCACTTCTAAGAAATTAGAAGGAAAGCTTTTAGGAAAGTCATCGTGATAGAAAATTGATTAAGTGACAGAGTGTGGTGATCCTAGAGCATATAGATTATTTAACACACACACAAATGGTCCATCATGTTAGTAGCAAATTTTTAAAAGTGTAATGTCTAGTGTTTTTATTTCAGGAATTTTTAATATTCCATATTTTTGAGATACCTTATTTTGAAATGTTTTTGTAGCATGGTGCTGATGTCAATGCAAAGGACATGTTAAAGATGACTGCGCTACATTGGGCCACAGAACACAATCATCAGGAGGTGGTGGAGCTTTTAATCAAATATGGTGCTGATGTTCACACGCAAAGTAAATTTTGTAAAACTGCATTTGATATTTCAATAGACAATGGGAATGAAGATTTAGCAGAGATATTACAGGTAACTTTTGCTTTTAATTTAAGAATATAAACAAAAGGATCTCTGTCTTGTGGATGATTTGAACTATTTAGTTCATAGCCTTTCATTTTGGACAGGCCATTTCCTGTTTCACTTTCTCTTTATTCATTACTGTTCGTTTTCCTGATTGTAAGATTATAGTGTTTGCATGTAACATTAGAAGATTAGATAAGGCGATTACTTTCTGTGTTAAGTTCCTGAATTCTCTTTCTAGATATTTTATTCAATTAATTATTTTTGTTGCATACCATAGGGTTTTAGATACCATATGGTGTGTCAAAGTCTGTTACACTTTTACTAAAAAATGTTTTTTAGCAACCATAATAATGTCCCCTGAGTGATGCAGTCTTTATCATTCTGATTGATTTCTTTTATTTTTCACCATCCTCTGAAAAATCTGTTTGTGAGCATGATTTTATTTATGGCTCTGGGGCAAGTTTTTCTAATAGCCAACATTACTTCTTTTTTCTTCAGCTGGACAACATTGATGTAAATTATCTTCTTTACTTACTGCCTCTTCTTGCATATCTTCTTATTATTATTCCCAATAAAACTCTTCTGTAAGACCATTTGAAGATGTGCTCAGAAAAACGAATTTGTCCAGGCCTCTTCTAACTCTTTTATTCTTAAGAGTACAGTTTGGGGGTTAGGGTTGAAGATGTAGAACAATTAATTGGGAAGGGCAGGCTTTATATATGTAGTGTTCTAGATTGCTGAATATAGTAGAGGAAATAATTTGATTTAAATAATTTAATTTGTAGTCACAGGGCAGCAGCATATCTTTCAGCTGTGTGCTGTAAGAGCCGTTCAGACCATTTCTCCCCTCGTGGGATCGTGCTGCGTTACCTAATGGAACTTAGGATATAAACTCATACCTTTGGTTTACCACTCTATTCTCAGGAGACCATAAACAAAGATACCCATTTGTATTACTGTATTTTTCGGACCATAAGACGCACCTAGGTTTTAGAGGAGGAAAATAGGGGAAAATTTTTTTGAAGCAAATAATGTGGTAAAATATTTAATAACCTAACATTCAGACTATAATTCAGCTATATTCGGACTATAAGATGCACCCCATTTTCCTCCCAAATTTGGTGGTGGGGGGAGTGCATCTTATAGTCTGAAAAATATAGTATGTGATTCTTCTTAGACTACGGAATGTTCCTTTATACATTGAAAGCCTGTGCTGTCTGTTCTGGTTGTAAGTCTGAAAACAGTGTGGTGATTTGTCCCCCAGATTGCTATGCAGAACCAAATCAACACAAACCCAGAGAGTCCTGACACTGTGACGATACACGCTGCCACACCGCAGTTCATCATCGGACCTGGAGGGGTGGTCAACCTAACAGGTCTGGTATCTTCAGAAAATGCATCCAAGTCATCAGGTAGTGAGATGCGTATAGGATAGCTGTTGGGATCTTAAGCTTTAGTACGTGTTCATCCTTTTAAGAAAGGACAGTTGAAGAATGAGGGTAAGAATATTTCAGCTACTTTGGTTTTCTTTGGTGTAATTGGCAAAAAAGGAAAATTTTATGAGAAGTTAATCTAAAGAAAGGTGATACTACAAAACATACTGCAATATTATCTTTTAAAACCTAATGCTATCCAAGCTTGTTTTTCACAAAACTAATATTATCCAGGCTTCACTTAAGAGTTGAATAAAGCAAAACAGAATATCAGATTAAGCATTTTACAAATTCAAATCTATTTTCTCTTTTATCATAGATGAAACGGGTGTGTCTGCTGTTCAATTTGGAAACTCCTCCACATCAGTATTAGCTACGTTAGCTGCCTTAGCTGAAGCATCTGCTCCCTTGTCCAATTCTTCAGAAACTCCAGGTTAGAAAAGCAAGTCACGTGTATACATTAAAAGTTGGAGATTCGGGAGGTAATACAAAAGGTTGCAGTGGGCAGGGCTGAGATTAGGGCCTTCTGAGGAGAATGCCACAGGGCACGGGGGCATCGGCTGCTCAGCTCTAACTGAGTAGAGTCATACGCTCAGTGTTACCGGATTCTGCTTTTTCATGGGAAGCTGAAAACCTGGATTTTAAAAGAATATTAATTCTTACCAGTTAATTAAAATTAAAAAACAAATTGGTGTGGTTCACAGAAAACTTATCTGTGTACCCAATTTGGCCTTTGTTTTACTAGTCTGTGACTTTTTGTATAAATCAAGTATGTAGATAAAGATACAGTATATGAATTTGTTGTCTTTCCTAACTTTTATTTTTGTCAATCCTGTTAGAATGACAAAATCTTAGCGACTGGCAGGTCTAGACCAAATAGTGCACCAAAACCGCTGTTAGGGAATGGCAAACAGTATTAGTAGCTGGTTTAGGTAGTTTCCTTTTATACTTAACCATAATAGTGTTTGCTATTATTATTATGTAAGCAAAGTGTTTTTTAATTGGGGAATTTAAAAAACTCCACAGAATTATTTTTATTTCTGTAGTTTAAACCATCATGTTGGGACTAATGCTTATAAAATTAAAAATAATTTGATGTCATTCATTATTTAAATTAGTCTTTTTCCAAAGTGCAATCAACATAACAACAACACTAACAACAAAACAGTTCATTGAGTGCTGTCTGTGTGTGCTGTGCACTGTGGGAAACTTTTTACCCAATGATCTCATGTAGTCCTGCCCCCAGAGCTCAAAGGTAGATATTACTGGATTTGATTCTTTAAGGTGGTGTTGACTGAAAGATATATTTTTTTCAAGGGAGAAAACCTACCTATCTCTCTTTTCTTTGTCTTTCTCTCACTCTCTTTTTCTACAAATTAGTGATAACAAACATTTTTCCATTCTCCAGCTTTTTTAGCATCATAATCAATGCTTGAATCTAAGCCTTTTATGTCTTCATGTTTTTCCGAATCACACTTGGCTGTTAGAAGTTGTGCGCATCATCATATTGACATGCTGCTTTTATAGCCTGTGCTTAAATCTGTTTGGCATCTTTGGAATTACATAAGCATACCACAGGAAATTAATTTCATTGTTGGTTTCTATTTGGTTAAACTTACACATTTTTTGTCTTTATTTAAAGTATATATCTGAAAATTAAATAACTTGTCTTGAAAGTCAGCTGGAAGTTTTGATATTTAGATCTTTGGCTCCATGAGTTGGTCATACCAGCTCCTCTAACTTCTATCTTTAAAAATGTTATGTATGGTCTAGTCTGAGAGAATTAGTAATTTCACTGAACTTTTATTGCTTGTGACTTACAATGTTCTATCAGCACAGTGATTTTTTGTTTCAGTGCTGCATATCCTAGTTTAATCTTTTTGAAGATACTTTAAGGCCTGACTGGTGTAGCTCAGTGGACTGAGTGCGGGCTGCGAACCAAAGGGTCGCTGGTTCGATTCCCAGTCAGGGCACATGTGTGGGTTGTGGGCCAGGTCCCCTGTGGGAGCCATGTAAAAGGCAACCATACAGTGATGTTTCTCTCCCTCTCTTTCTCCTTCCCTTTCCCTCTCTTTGAAAATAAATAAAAATAAAATCTTTAAAAAAAAAGATACTTTAAGAACTTGAGTTCAAGTTCAGGTGAGTACATTGCAACCAGTGTGAACACCTCAGCCAAGATGCATAATAAAATAAATTTGCATGTGCTCAGGCAAATTATTTATCTGCCTCTTGTCTCTCCAGTTTCTTTTAACAACAGTTGCCAGATTCATCCTCATTTTAGCAATATTTATATATATTTTTTCCAAGGACATCTTAAGATATGGGAAATAAAGTAGTGCTCCCATTTTATATATGATGAAACTGAGGACTGTGAAGGTTAAATAATTTTGCTCAAAGTACCATAGCTATTAAGAGGTAAAAAGAGGTGCTCAACATCTAATTCCCAAGTTACGGGTCTGTGACTACTATAATATACTGTCTCCTCTATGCAGTTTACCTTCTGGTGATCAGTGGACTGGTCTCTTCTGGAATGTTTATAGATTAGTTTGTGATAGAAATAAATACTGGTGTAATTATCATTTTGCCTTATTTTGCATTCTGACTGTTACTTCTGAGGTGTGTTTGTTGAAACAGTCTGTTGAAATAAGTGTTCTCCTCTTTTGTCCTTATTATTTTTTATTTTTATTAAAAATTTTTTATTGTATTTTTCCCATTACCATTTAGTCCCTTATATCCCCCTCCTCTGCAATCACCCCACTGTTGTCCATGTCCATGATTCCTCTTTTGCCCTTTTTAAACAATTAAAGACCAAAATCTAAGAACTCTCAGTGTACTAATTGGTACTGCTCACATTCTTTACTTTTACCAGCTAGATAGTACACTAAACACATCTGGATACCAAATAGCCAGAATGTAGCAGCAGATAACGGCGTTTGAAATGGAGGCTGGCTGGCTGGCTGACATGGTCCTATGAAGAGAGGGAAGGTGCTGGTAATAGTCTAGGATTCCGCCCACTTCATTCTGGAACTGTGGCTTTAAATAGCACCTTCATGATTACATTAGGGCCATCTTTCACATACAATAAAACAAATCTTTTTTTTTTGTTTTGTTGTGTTTGACCTAGTCCCATTTTATTTTTATTTTTTTGATTTAATCTTTATTGTATTTTTTCCATTACCATGTTAGTCCAATGGGAACCTCATAAAGTACATCAGTTTATTATAATGCTTTCATTGTGATACCAAATGATATACTGTCTTTTCTTGATATTACAAACAAATGTAACTGCAAGTTATTAATGCTTGATGATTAGATTATCTCATTGAATTGTATTTTTATTCGTTTTTTTATATAAATAATTTGTTTTATTCTTCTTACATAAATTTTTATTTTTCCAAGTACTTAACTTGTTTAAATTTTTAGCCTGGCTGGTGTGGCTCAGTGGGCTGAGTGTCGGCCTGCGAACCAAAGGGTCGTTTGATTCCCAGTCTGGGCACATGCCTGGATTGCCGGTCAGGCCCCCAGTTGGGGGTGTGTGAGAGGCAACCACACATTGATGTTTCTTCCCCACTCTTTCTCCCTCCCTTCCCTTCTCTCTAAAAATAAATAAATAAAATCTTTAAAAAAAAAAAAATTTTAAGTCTCCATGCTTAGTTCGTTCATGATTCTTTATTTAAGAGAAGTATAGAAAAGTAATTTGATAAATCTTAATATACTATGGAGAGCTTGTTGCTTATGTTCATTTTTAATAAATGAGTGGTTTTGTTGGGAATTATGTATTTCAGTTTCTGAATACGATAGGCCTATGCTAATGTGCATAGTTGTATTAAATAATCATTTGCTCTACCTGGCTCTAGACCAAGCCATAAAAAGATGATAAAGTGATTTATATTAGCTATAAATTTAATTTGGCATAATGCCGTATAGAAAAATAATGATTAATATTTATTGGGTTCTTGCTATATGCTTGTTACTAAACCAACTGCTTTATATGCATTATCTCATTTTGTTCTCACAATAGTTATCTGAACTAAGATACTATCATTGGCCTTTGACCAAGGTTGAATTTTCAGCTTTGAAGTTTCAGAAGTATTTTATTAGTGTATCCTGAGGGACTGACTCACAAAGAGCAAACTCATATGAAGGTGATACATCAATCAGAATGCTGTTATTTATTTTTAAGGGAGGCTACAGCTTTCTTTTTTTTTTAATTTATTGATTTTATTTTATTTTTTAATTTTATTTATTTATTTTTAGAGAGGGGAAGGGAGGGAGAAAGAAAGGGAGAGAAACATCAATGTATGGTTGCTTCTCAAGTGCCTCCTACTGGGGACCTGGCCTGCAACCCAGGCATGTCCCCTGGCTGGGAATTGAACCAGCAACCCTTTGGTTTGCAGGCTGGCGCTCGGTCCACTGAGCCACACTAGCCACTGCCAACTGTCTTGATACATGAAATTAACTTACTCATTTTGGAAATAAATCAGTGAAAAAAATTTTAGCATTTAAAAGTATACACATATAATTTTTAAAAACCTTGTTTAAAACATCCTTCAGAACTTTGGAGTGGAGTAATTAAAGAAAAATATCAGGCAGCTCAACATTAATATAACAATTGTCATTCTCTTACATTATTAAAACAAACTAGAAGAATTTCTGCTTGGGACTAATTGGGAATTAGCTTGTTAATTTATGTTCCCAATGATTAGAAGGCTGTGTTCCTTTCAATGTTCTCTAATTCAGGTTTTCTACTAATTTGAACTCCTTTCAGTTAATTTGAATTAATGATAATGGCAATAGGAGCAGAGTTTTTAAATTTTGTGTGAATTAGAATCACCTTAACAATACATTTGCCTCAGTTTTACCTCAATGGATTCTGATTGAGAGGTTTGGGATGGGCCCTCACGTCTGTATTTTTAACAGGTGATTTTGATGGCATGCCAAAGTTTAAGAATTTGACCCCAATTTTTTCATTTTTATATGTAATTTAATATTCAATTGTTTATGAAGTGCATAGGTGAATCTCTAATGAGGAAAAGACGTGGGAGAGAAGAATGGCTTTCTTAATAGCTTTAATACTTAACTATATCTAGGTGCTTGCTACTTAATGTTTTTAGGAGTTGAATAATTAAGGAGGAGACTTCAGGTAATTAGGATATAATTAAAGTGAAAATGTGACACTGATTATCAAGACCAAATTTCTCTTATTGAAATGAGAAGAATGTTATGTTGAGCACTTTAAAAATAAAGCATAGCAGAAGTTATTCATGGTCAGCAATCTATAGATGTACTAAGGGTTTGGTTGTCTTTAAGTTTGCCCATATTTATATATACTGCTATCTAACACATTGATTTTTGTTCAAAAAGATTAGAAAAATGTTTTAAATACTTTTTAAAGATTCTATTTATTTACTTTTAGAGAGAGGATAAGGGAGAAAGAAAGAGAGAGAAACATTAATGTGCAAGAGATACATGAATCAGTTGCCTCTCACACTCTCCCAGCTGAGGACGTAACCAGCAACCCAGGCAGGTGCCCTGACTGGGAATTGAACTGGTGACCTTTCAGTTTTCAGGCTGGTGCTCAAACCACTGAGCAACACCATCCAGGACTAGAAAAATGTTTTAGATTATGGGAATTCCTTTGAAATTGTATATCTAACAGATGCCAATCAGTGAGCATTTATAAAATTGTGGTTTAAAGAAAATATTATCTCTCTTTATTAAAAAATGAATTGATTCAGGTTACTATGTGTAGTTACCTACTTAAACTAAGGGAATATGTGTCTTTTAGTTACCTCTAAATTAAGTAGTTATCTACTATATTTGCTGGAAGCACACATTGTTAAGCTCGATAATTTTAGAAATTGTATTTATTTTTGATTGAGATTTCATTTTCTTGTACCATATTAGTAGTCTAATCTGCAGTCTAGTTTTGGCTTCTTTTTTTTCTTTAGTATTTTCATTCTTCTGCTTTATTTGATTTGTTGTGATAGGTACCTAGCCAGTGAAGAGATTTAGCATCTCAAAATAGTGTGTAAGTTCTATGTATTTAGGCACAATGGACATTTTTTTTGACTGGCAAGATTTGCAGAGGCTCTGTTAAAGTATAATTTTTCCCTCTTATGCTTTCATTTCATTAATTTTGGAAAAAATGTGTATTCTTGAAACATTTGAAGTGTTCTCATAGTATATGCCTACAGGTACTATGTATATCAAGGAGGTTTTTATTTTCTTACAAGGTTTTAAGCTTGGAACTTAGATGTCTCTACATCAGAAATAGAATGACCAGGAAGCTCTTTCAGAGCCAGCTCTCCTATTGTTTTTCCAAAGAATTGTCAATGAATTTAAAGTTTCACATACTCTAGTCTAGGAATGTCGGAGGGACACTGAAGCCAGGGAAGAGGTGAAGGGAGAGTTACCATTGGTAGGAACAGATAACCTTGTTAGAGAAATGAAAAAGAAACATGTGAAAAGTCAAAGACTAGGTTAAAATGTTTAAAAATTGTTATATAAGAGATTTGTAAAGAAATTATTTAGACAATTACTGTTGTTGTTTTTCAGAGCAAACAGATTACTTTTAGCTGGAGTTGGGGGCTCAGGGTGAGTGGAGTGGGGTGGTATCCTCTAAGAATGAATGCGTTTCCATTTTGGAAGTTATTCTAAAGTGAAGGTAACAGAAAAGTAAAAGTTTTCTTTTGGGTATTACAAGAGGAAACCATCACCGTGTAGTACACTATTTATTAAAAAGCAGAAGCAATCCTGTCTTTCTACCAAAGTTTACAGGTCACTCTGTTAAAGATGTTTCCTATTTGCAAAATCGAAACTCCAGGAAACTCACAACCTTACTCCCTTTTTTCCTGCCTTAGAACATATGAAAAAATGTATAAGTAATAAAAATTCATGGAGGGGATATATCAGGTTTTGTGTTAAAGGAGTAACTCAAAACTCTTCTTGTGCTAAAATTTCCAATTATCAGTTTGTAAACAGGTATTCATTTACAATGAGAAAAATATTATTTAGTCATTCATTGAACAGTTTTTTGTTGAACATCTCTTATGCCCTGGGTAGTCCACTAGGTGCTAGAGAGAAAATGGCAAACAGTCGGGTACAGTCCCAACTGTTACGGAACTTGGTAGTAAGAAATAATAAACAATTATTCACCCAGATAAATAATTGTGATTAGTGCTATGTATAAAGAATACAGAGTTTTAAACTGGTCTGGTGGATTAGAGGCTCTTCGCAGAGGAAAAGACATTTAAAGATTAGATTAGAATTTGTGGAGCAAAAATTGGGGGAAAAACAATTTAGGAAAAGGGACACATGGAGCTTTTGAGGTAGGGAAGAGCTTTTGATTTCAGGGGACTGAAAGGCCACAGAGGCTGAGCCCAGTGAGTGGGAGAGTAACTCATGTTGGTTGAAGGTTAAGGTTATACAGGGCTTTTTAAATGATTACTTTGTCAGGCTCCGGAAGGGAGTTTAGTTAGGAGTCTAGTGCAGTGAGCCAGGGAAGAGATAATGGTAACATGGATTAGGATTTGGCAAAGAGATAATGAGAAATGAATAGATTTGCAAGTTATTTGGAGTGGAGAATCAGAAATTATAATTGGTTCGATATAGGCCTTATATCTGCAGTGTAGTTTGTCTGGTCCTTTTAAAATGAACTCATAATTATAACACTATGGCTCTAGCCTGTAGTCCTATATTGATGTAGCTTTGCTTGGCCTAATTCTGCCTTGTGGCCTACCTATGTGATCTGTTGATTAAATAGATGTCTATGACCACCTTTCTGCTATTTGTTAGTAAGGTTGTCCTTCCAGATGTGTAATGTGTCTGGTGGCTGTCTTTCCCCTTTCTCCTAATAGTGAAATTTGAGTCAGGTCTCCTT
Organism: Micronycteris hirsuta; assembly: GCA_004026765.1. Lineage (NCBI taxonomy): Eukaryota > Metazoa > Chordata > Mammalia > Chiroptera > Phyllostomidae > Micronycteris > Micronycteris hirsuta. Next base: position 59,108 of record PVJI01008514.1, read on the forward strand.
TGCACATAGTTCTTTTGTCTGTTCCTAAAACAGAGCAATAAAAACATACTGGTTTTATGGACTAAGTTTCATAAGGTTGTTTTGTTTTCAGTTTCAGTTGCAGGCGTAATACCTTTGAAATTTTTTTTTTAATAAAGTTTATTTTATTGTTGAAATATTTATATATAGAATTATCAGTCTTTTAGAAAATCTTAAAGACAGATTTTCCATCTTTTTTGAAAGGGATATATAGATATACACACACATATTTAATAACACTTTAAAAAATATTGGAGGGGGGAGGGGAGGGGAGAGGATGCAGACAACTGTAATTGAAAACAATAAAGTAATTATTTAAAAACATTTTAGGCTTTCTGTTTATTCTTACATGTTTCAACAGCTGACTGACTATTGGGTGTTCTTAGAGTTTCTTGGGGGCACTTTGTCTTCTTATGTAATTGGTTTCCTGTAATTTTTTCTTGAACTCCTTACCATAGCACAACTTAAAAAGAAAGCCTTTTAGATGAAAGGCAAGAACTTCATCATTTTAATGACTGTCATTGCAGGTAGTGCAAAGATGAAAGTTCTTGAGTTGTGCCTTGATTGTGTGTGATCTCAGAAATTTATTACATAGGATTATGGTTTAAAATATTCACCACTTGTAGTTAGCATTCAATCAGAGTGAACACTTCTTTTTCATATGGATAGTTTTTTAAAAAATCAAAGCAATAGTTCATGTGTTTGAAAACCTTAGTAGTTGTTCTATTGAATATATTACTATTTTATGCTCTGCACTTTATTTTATAATTATCTTCCTGAAATTTTCTTAAGTGCTTGGTAATAAAGCCTAATTATAGTTTTAGACAAACAAAAATGAGAGGGCTCAAAACCGAAAGGTTGTTTGCATTTTGAGTATTATCTTCTGCTGTTTGTATTGTGACCATGATTATCAAATAAAACAGTATAGTTGCAGCCAGGCCTGTTGCCGTGAATGCATCCTTGGAAACTAGGGTCCTAGTACTTACCTTGTCTTTTAAAAAAAAAAAGGTGGATATATGTAGGGCCTCTCTCAGTGAATCCTGTGGTCATTGATATCCATGATGTCCTGCTGGGAGTTGGTAGCAACTTAGCGTGTTTCAGAGCAACTGTGTGTCTGAATGGTAGCACTTGAGAGAGAGATTTTTTTTTAAATTATACTTTTGGTAAAGAGTTGCCTCATATAACACATTAAAAAATATTTAAAAGTAGTTTTTATGTCATTTCTTTTTTCAGGACTAATTATATTAAAACATTTTTTGTTGACAGTTCTCAAACCCGTAGGAAAGTTGGAGGATGAACTCCGTCTTTCAACTGTGTTCACCAACCGTTAACATGTTGCCTCACTTGTGTGTTCACACACACTTGTATTTTTCCCAATTATCTGAAAGTAGGCTGCAGACCTCATGCCACTTCGCCCGTTAATAGTTCAGCATGTATCTCAAGCATAAGGACAGCCTTTTACATACTCACATCTCTGTAATATTTTCTAAAAGCGTCAACAGTAATTTAGTAACATTACTGACATATAGTCCATAATTCAAGTTTCCCCAGTTGTTCCCAATATGTCCTTTAAACCCTGTTTTTTATTGAGGATCCAATCAGAGTTCACACATTGTATTTGGTTATTGAGTTTCTTTTGTCTCCCCCCGTGTCGGGCAGTCCTGTTGCCTCCATTGTCCTTTATGACATGGAAATCTTTGTAGAGGCCCAGACAACAGTCTGCAGGATCACCCACATTCTGGATTCATTTCTTTCTTAATCATTCGATCCAGGCCAGCACTTCCAGGAAGAACATGGTGGTATTTTGTAATATCCCACTGCATCACGTCGGAGGGCAATAATGTCAGGCTATCCTGTAATGACCGCTTGGGGAGAGTGGAGACTGCCAGGTCTTTTGGGGCACATTTCCCCCTTTCTAACCAGTATTAATTTTCAGCGTAACATCTTGAGAACATTTAAAAGTCTTGTTTCTTCAGAAGATTCCACCAGTGGTTTTAACATCCACTAGGATGATAAATGACACTTTGGGGGAGTTACAATAATAATTGTTCTTATTTTGTTAGATAGATATTATTCTTCTGTCAAGATCTTCCCCCTTCCTCTCCTTTTTCATTAAGTATTACGATAGATAAATGGATGTTTAAAATTCAGTGTGTTATGGTTGACTGCTGTTTTTCCTTTGATGCTGTTTCATTGAAGTGTAACATACATACAGGAAAGTGCACAGTTCATCAAGCGTGCAGTGTAATTACATGAAGTGAGCGCTCCTGTGTGTGTAATCACTGTTCAGTTCATGGATGGAACGTGCACAGTATGTCTTTTGTGTCTGGTACATACCACTCACCCTGCTTTTTCGTCAGATTTATCCATGTGTTCTGTTCTGTCACATAAATTGCTATGTCGTATTCCAGTGTATGAATCTACCACAGCTTATTTATTCATTCTACTTTTGATGGGTATCTGGTTTGTTTCAAGTTTTTGACTATTTTAGGTAAAACTACAATGAACGCTCCTGTGTTTGTCTGTTGGGATCAGTAGTTGGTCGTAGGATTGCTTGTAAGAAAAGATTTTGGCAGTATTAACTGGTGACTTCTTTACCCAATTCCAGGGGAACTGTTTTCAGATGCTAGAATACTCTCTGAGCCTCTCATAAAATATTAAGAGCATAATTTTGGATTTTACTAATGTAAATGTAAATATATAACATGTTAATATATTATGTTATAGTACACCATATTACATTACTATAACATTATAGTATATTATATATCATATAAATATTATATTATTCATACAGTACCAGATCGGCGTGGCACTTATTATGAAGGCAGTCCCTGCTCACATAATCCAGAAATAGAATACTGTTTATTCTGGCTACTTGAAAAATGCAAACTTTCATGTTTCATTGGATATAGAAACGTCTGTCAACTCATATGTAAATGTAAATGCAGTGTAACCACATGTAAAATTATCTTTAGGACTGTGGAATTTTACTTAAGGAAATATAAACTTTGTCATATTTGTGACCTTAGGAGATCTTATAAATTTTGTACCTCATTTAACTAAGTGAAGAGAAATTGTTTATTTAAACACACACTCATGAATAGTTGGAACTCACTTATTGTAAATTGTGGGACTTTAGTTGATAATGTTTACACACGTATGTACAGCTCTGCTGGAGAGTAAAGTTTAAACCATGTAAAAGCTTTTCTGTGAAGGAAAGAAGCAGGGAAAGCAAAGGTACTAAAGCAATAAAGAAAGTTCTGTTTATACTTATATATATATATACTCACTGATTTTCACATGTATATTTTTTTTCCAGTAGTGGCTACAGAGGAAGTAGTTACTGCAGAATCTGTGGATGGTGCAATTCAGCAAGTAGTTAGTTCAGGAGGTCAGCAAGTCATCACAATAGTCACGGATGGAATTCAGCTTGGGAATTTGCACTCCATTCCAACCAGTGGAATAGGTCAGCCCATCATTGTGACCATGCCAGATGGACAACAAGGTTGGTCGTAGGCACTTTCATGAAATTTGTGTTTATTCTCACTTTGTAGGATATTGTGATGTGTTTTTCAGAGCATCTATTTTTGTCTTAAATTATATTTTTGTAACCCTCGGCAACAAATGTAATTAAAATTAGCTTGTTTTTTCTGAGTATATACCAGGTGGAAAGAAGAATTGGCCCCAAAACATCCTGGTTGGAAAGTGAGCTTAAATAAATAATGCATAGCCAGCATTGGACAGTAATTTCCTAGACCATTTAATGCAATTCAGGTATCATGTGAGCTTTTTAAAATACCATGTAAGAAAAGGCTACTTTTAAAAAGTTGGACTTAAGGGAATGTGGTGGCAACTTTTAGCAGCTTTGTCGATAATTTTCCCATGTTTTCCCTTCTTGGAAACTACAGAGAGCAATACGATGGGTTGAAACAAGCCCCAACTACATTTTCAGGAAATCTAAAAAGCTGAGAAAACCACAAAATTTCATATTTTAAGAGCTGCCAAAGACATCTAAGACCATTACAGCCAGAGCAAGAGAACTGTCACCAAAACGCACAATGGTACATCAAGACAAGGGTTGAGCTCAGAAATCAGCCATAAATATACATTCCCAGCAAGACAGGGCCCAGACTGAATAGGAAGTGTGGCAAACGGGGCTAAGCTAGAACAGGGCTGCAGTAGTGGAGGGCAGAAAGAGAAAGCGCAGAAAGTTCCCAGCTGAGCAAGCCTCACCCTGCATCCAGTCCTCGAAAATAAAAGGTTATGCACACGCCTAACCTTTTAGAAAATGACTAGGATAGCAGAGACTCTGCGTCCTCATGGCCAGTGGAAGGAAGTACGGAAAGGAAGGAGGGAGAAGTTCTAAAGCAGTCTGGTCCAGTGCTGGAGGGGGTTTGGCACTACGGGGAAGGCTTTGTCACTGTGGCAGGAGAGGAGGAGACCCTTGCCCTGTGAAGCCTGAGAGGCCTTTCTTCTCTTGCGCAGAAGTCATCCGCTGATAGCTGGTCTAAGATTTGGATCAGGCCCAAATCTTTCTTTCGCAAAGCTTTGAAGAACTAATTAGAATTATGCAGAAAAGAAGAAGACTTTCAAAGTATTTGTATCAGGCAGATACAGCGTTGTTTCCAAAACCTGGCATTTATACAGATGAACCTCACTGATGAACAAATGGAAAAAACTCAGTTTTCAATGGGAAGATTAGCAGAAAGCTCTCAATTCTTCCTGAGTTACTTTATAAGTGTAATGTGATATTTTAAAAAGACTGAATTAATTTGCTAGGCTTGTCAGAACAAGGTTCCACAGACTGGGTGACTTGAGCAACAGAAATTTATCTTCTCATAGTGCTGGAGGTTTGAAATTCAAGATCAAGGTGTTGGCAGTTTTGGTTTCTTCTGAGACCTCTCTGTGGCTTGCTGGTGGCTGCCTTGTTACTGTGTCCTCACGTGGTTTTCCCTCATCTGTGTCCTGGTCATCTCTTCATATAAGAACACCAGTCCTGTTGGGTTAGGGCCTACCTAAATGACCCCATTACCCTCACCTCTTTCAAGTTCCATCTCCAGACACAGTCACACTCTGAAATATTGGGGGCAAGGACATAAACATTTGAACTTTGAAAGGACACAATTCAGCCATAACAAAGACCAGTAGGTCTTTTTCTAGAACTAGCCCAACGGATTCTAAGTTTATATTATGGGGAGGAGGGAAGGCGAAAAAGAAAGAAAACTCTGGAAAAGAAGAACAATAGGAGGAACCTTCTGAATATTAAAATAAACTTTTAAAGACTCCATAATTTAAAAATGTGTGATTGACATGTGAACATATAACACTATATGGACAGTTCAGTGAAACAGGTACAAGGTTCTCAAATTCTTGAGTTAATTTTTAAGTGTAACATTAGAATATGAGTTAAAAGAAATAAAACACTTATTTTCATTATTTCTAATGTTTTAAATTACATTACACTGAATAAATATTAGTTTTAATTTCCTCATTTATGTTCACATTTACAAATTCTAGTTTTTACTGTTGTGACAAAAAATAGTAAAGGCTATGGAACAGTTGTAATTTTCCCTGTTGTGTATTAAGATTGTTTTGTGTGGTTTCAGTTTGCAGTCATTTTTATGGTCCTACACTGCTATGCAAAGCAAGGACAGCCTCACTCTGTATAATTTTATATAAACAGATTCTAAAAATTGAGACAAAGTTCAACAAACCAGTAGAGAAACAAGCAAAATTTTAAACAGCAACATTCATAATGGTGTATCCACACATTAAAAGCTAAATAAAAGAAAGCTCTCTATGTACTGATGAAAGATAACTTAGATACATGGAGTTAAAAAACAATTGCAGAATGATATATCATTTGAATGTATGTTTTATATGTATGCTACCTTTCATGTAAGAAAGAAAAGTGAGGATGTATGTTCATGTTTGTTTTTACATAGATTAACAAAAGAACAGTACACAAGAAACAAAAAAGTGATCCCCTGTGTTAACAGGAGCGGAGTGAGACCTCTCAAAATATGTTGTTTTGATTTTGTGCCATGTGAATGAATATATCAGATATAAATTTTTTAAAAAGTAGGTACTTAAACAATGACTAGTTTGTTATAAAAGAGCAAAAAGGTGAAGACAAATATGGACATCCTCAAAAGACAAATCAATGTTTTGAAATTACTGTTTTGGAATATATTTTAGATGAGTTGCATCAACAATGTCCACTAGTTTTATTTCCACTAAACCTTTCATAAAATAAAGTAATGTATACATTTTTTCATTTTAGTATTAACAGTACCAGCAACGGACATTGCTGAAGAAACTGTTATAAGTGAAGAGCCACCAGCTAAGAGACAATGTATCGAAATAATTGAAAACCGGGTGGAATCTGCAGAAATAGAAGTAAGGAGTCTTTTACCCGGTGTGTTTTGCTGCAGTCATCCAAAATAAATTCAACTTGCTTTTCTATATATTTTTTGTCTTTTATATTTATTACTGTCAGTGTTGTTTTGATACAGAAAGTACATAGTATGATTTTGTTTAATTTTTGCCTTATACATACAGCAAGCCCTCAATAAATAAATATTGAATGAATGAATGAGTGAGTGAAGAATTTGTTTGTCACAAAGTCTGCCATCCTGGTAACGTTGGAATGTCTTTGGTTCTTGCACTCCATCCTTTATTTTCCATTAAATTTACACACTTCATTCTCACGAGTCACTAAAGGAAGTATCACTATGTATTGATTAAAAGTTTTTTTTCTTTCAAAAGAAAAATGCAAATACCTATTTGGGCTGGAGGAACCTCTTAAAGAATGCTGATATTTGTCAACTGGGTTATTTATTATAAAACTATAGATAACTGCTTATTTACTTATTCAGTGCTTTAAGGAAATTAAACTCAGATTAGCTTTTGATAACATTCATCTTTTTTCCGTCTCCCAAACTAAATTATAAATGTAAACCAGTGTGTAAGTATAACCAAACTGTAGTTACCTCACAGGTTTTTTTCCCTCACATCACTGTAAATGAAATTTTGTCCCACAGATTTGATATAAGCTTATATCAAGTGAAAATAAAGTTACTAAAAAAGTTATTTTGGAGTTTTTATGAAAACTGAAATAGTTACATACTCATTATACACAAATTCATAATATCTGATATTATGTGAATAGTAAATGTTGGTGAAATTTAAGGTTCTTATTATAGAAAAGGGAGGACTTGGAGGGTTTTTTAAAGTATATTTGATTAATTATGCTATTACAGTTGTCCCATTTTTTTCTCCCCTTTATCTCCCTCTGCCCTACCTTTTACCCCCCTCACTTCAACATCCCTCCCCACCTTAGTTCATGTCCATGGGTCATACATATAAGTTCTTTGGCTTCTCCATTTCCTATACTGCTCTTAACCTCCCCCTGTCTATTTTGTACTTACCATTTATGCTACTGATTCTCAGTACATTTTCCCCCCCATTCTTCCTCCTCCCTCTCCCCACTGATAACCCTCCATGTGATCTCCATTTCTGTGATTCTGTTCCTGTTCTAGTTGTTTGCTTAGTTTGATTTTGTTTTGTTTTGTTTTCTTAGGTTCAGTTGTTGATAGTTGTGGGTTTATCATTTTACTATTCCCAGTTTTGATCTTCTTCTTTTTCTTAGATAAGTCCCTGTAACATTTCATGTAATAAGGGCTTGGTGATGATGAACTCCTTTAACTTGACCTTATCTGGGAAACACTTTATCTGCCCTTCCATTCTAAATGATAGCTTTGCTGGATAGAGTAATCTTGGTTATAGGTCCTTCACTTTCATGACTTTGAATACTTTCCAGCCCCTTCTTGCCTGCAAGGTTTCTTTTGAGAAATCAGCCGATGGTCTTATAGGAACTCCTTTGTAGGTAACTGTCTCCTTTTCTCTTGCTGCTTTTAAGATTCTCTCCTTATCTTTATTCTTGGGTAATTTAATTATGATGTGCCTTGGTGTGTTCCTCCTTGGGTCCAACTTCTTTGGGACTCACTGAGTTTTCTGGACTTGCATATCTAGTTCCTTCACCAGCTTGGGGAAGTTCTCCTTCATTATTTGTTCAAATAAGTTTTAAATTTTTTACTCTTCCTCTTTTCCTTCTGGCACCCCTATGATTCAGTTGTTAGAAAGTTTAAAGTTGTCCCAGAGGTTCCTAAGCCTCTCCTCATTTTTTGAATTCTTGTTTCTTCATTTTGTTCCAGCTGAATGTTTATTTCTTCCTTCTGTTCCAATCATTGATTTGAGTCCCAGTTTCCTCCCTTCACTGTTGATTCCTTCTTTATTTTCCTTTACTTCGCTTTGTAGAGCTTTCACTACTTCCTTTATTTTGCAACCATACTCAACCATTTCTGTGAGCATCCTGATTACCAGTGTTTTGAACTCTGCATCTGATAGGTTGGCTATCTCCTTGTCACTTAGTTCTTTTTCTGGAGTTTTGATCCATTCTTACATTTGGGCCATATCTCTGTCTCAGCGCACCTGTTATGTTTTAAAGGGCGGAGCCTTAGGTATTCACCAGGGTGGGGCACCCCTCTTTGCTGCGTTGTGGTGCTGTGTGGGGGGGAAGGTCAGAGAGGGAACTGTACTGCTTGCTTAGCTCTTGCCCCATTTTCTGTCACTTCCCTCGATCCCCACAAGCAGATTGTGCCCTTCTGGTGCTGATTCCTGGGTGAGTTGGCTTGTGTACATTCTAGGATTCCGTGGGCCTGTCCAACAGACTCTCCTGTGAGACTGGGAGTTTCTCCCACTGCCACAATCTCCATGGGTTTTTACAGCTAGAGGTTCTGAGGCTTTAGTTTCCTGTGCTGGAACCCTGGGTTGCACAGTCTGTCTCGTTTTCCAGTTGTTCCTCTCATGCAAATGTGGGACCTCCGGCTCAGCCAGCTGCTGCCTTGCCTGCTTGGTCTGCTAGCCGCCACCTTGTGCTGCTTCCTTGCTGCCTGGACTTTCCGTCTCCGCACGCCCCCCGGCCCCCGGAGTCTGGATGAATGTTTCTTCAACTCAATGGTTGTCAGACTTCCAAACAGTTTGATTTTCTGGCAGTTTGGTTGTTTTTTATTTTTAAATTGGTTGTTATCCTTCTTTTGGTTTTGTGAGGAAGCAAAATGTATCTACCTACGCTCACTCTTAGCCAGACAGGATTATTTTTTTTAATTTATTTTTTATTATTTTATTGTTGTTCACTTACAGTTGTCTGCATTTACCCCCCACCCCCAACCCCAGGCAAAACCACCTCCCTCCCTTGCTTCCACCCTCCCCCTTGGTTTTGTCCATGTGTCCTTTAGAGCAGTTCCTGAATACCCTTGTCCCCATTATCCCCTCCCCCCTCCCCTCTGGTTACTGCCAGATTGTTCTAAATTTCAATGTCTCTGGTTAAAATTTGTTTCTCTGGTTGTATTTTGCTTGCTTACCTCACAAGCGTCTTGGCTGTGGCTGATCTGAGTTCCCCAGTAGCTGATCTGGCCTCGGTGCCTTCTCTCATGAGTCCTTATATAAAACCCCTTAACATTTCATATAGTCAATGCTGCGTGATGATGTACTCCTTGAACTTGACCTTATCTGAGAAGCACTTTATCTGCCCTTCCATTCTAAATGACAGTTTTGCTGGATAGATTATTCTTGGTTGTAGGTCCTTGCTTTTCATGATTTTAAATATTTCTCTCCAGCCCCTTCTTGCTTGGAAGGTCTCCTTTGAAAAATCCGCTGACAGTCTTATGGGAATTCCTTTGAAGGTAACTGTCTCCTTTTCTCTTGCTGCTTGTAAGATTCTTTCCTTATTCTTGACCTTGGGTAATGTAATTATGATGTGCCTTGGTGTGTTCCTCTTTGGGTCCCGCTTCTTTGGGGTTCTCTGAGCTTCTTGGACTTCCAGGAAGCCTATTTCCTTTGCCAGATTTGGGAAGTTCGCGTTCATTATCTGTTCAAAAATACGTTCAATTTCTTGGTGTTCCTCTTGTCCTTCTGGCAGCCCTATGATCCGGATGTTGGGTTGTTTACAAATGTCTCTGAGGTTCCTGAGTCCGTCCTCATTTTTTTGAATTCTTGTTTCTTCCTTCTGGTTCACCCCATTGGTTTGAGTCCCAGCTTCCTTTTTTTCCCTATTGGTTCCCTGTAAATCATCCTCCATTATCTTTATCTTATTCTTCATTTGTTCAATTATTTGCGTCCAGTTTCGTGAGCATCCTGATTACCAGTGTTTTAAACTGGGCATCTGTTAATTTGGCTATCTCTTCCTCCATTAGTTGTAATTTGTTCTGATCTTTTGTTTTGGCCATTTTCATTCTTTTTTATCTCGGTGCACCTGTCGGAGTCTTAGGTGTTTGTCGGTGCCTGGCAACCTGGGTCGCTTTTTTGTGCTGTTTCCTCTGGGGGCGGGGCCTGGGAGGGAGCAATGGCGTCTGCCGTTCACCGCCACTCCCTACCACCCTCTGCTCCCCAGTTCCCCACTGCCTTTTCCGCCAGTCTTGGCCCTGCTGGTTCCCACTGGCCTCTCCGGTTACGCCGCCGGCCTGCGAGGTTCACCCGTTGATCAGGGTAGTGTTCTGTTTAGGCGCTCGTGAGGTGAGTCCCTCCGGGCAAACTGCCTCTCACTCCGCTCCTCTACTCGGTTCTGCCCCGCTTACCAGCCTGGATGTACGTCCTCCCTAACTTCCTGGGTGTCGGACTTCCCTTCAGTTCGATTCTGTCCATTCTGGTTGTTTATTTTTTGCTATTGAGTTCGTTGTTTAAACTCTCTGGTTGTGAGCAGCGGCGCAGTGCGTCCACCTATGCTGCCATCTTGGCGGAAGTCCAGGATTATTTTTTTAAAGTTACTAAAAGGCAACATAATTCTGACTGAGGACAATTAGAAAATATCCTTGCCCGAATTCTTTTAAATATAAGACTGATATATCTTTGGCCACAATTACAAAGAATTTTTGAGTTGAAAAGATGGTCTGATTCATGGTATAACCACAATATTTGGTAAAATTATTACTTTAATTATTAAGGGTGAATTGTTTTATTGTTTTCAGAGTGATATTTAGTACATTGAAGTTCTTTCAAAGAAATTTTGTTGTATTGATTTGAGAGAGAGATGGACTTTTTGCTCCACCCATTCATGCACCCCTTGGTTGACTTGTGTGTGCCCTGACTGGGGATTGAGCTGCAGCCCTGGCTAGGCTATCAGGATGATGCTCTAACTAACTGAGCTACCTGGCCAGGGCAGTCCACTGAAGATCTGACTCACAAACTGACAGTTTAGTACATTGAACAGTATTATATACTTATTTAGTAATTTCTTAAATATCTTTTTCCTGATATGTCAGATGGTCTTTATTTCTGGCATGTAAGGTGAAAAATATTTTGTCGTATACTTTGTTTTATCTATTTAATGAAACATTTAAAAATTACTGAAATTTTTATTAAACCATAAACTTGCTAAATTTAATCAATTGTGTTTTTAAAACATTGAATGTGTATCCTGTTCCTTTATTTACCTAACATGAGAGTTGCTGTTTTCCTTAAAGTTCCACCTGATTCCTCTCTTACAGTGTTTCAGAAACCAGAGAGAATAATTGCGAATAATAAGAAAGTATGAAT
>PVJI01008515.1:0-70693 GCA_004026765.1 Micronycteris hirsuta
CCCTCTCCCCTTCCCCTCCCTCCCCCTCCGCTTCTCCCTCCCAACTTTGACTGAAACTCTGGTAGTCTGCCCAGAGCCCTACATGCCTGGCTACACCATAGTCTGGAAGGAGTCAGGCAGAGCATCCGGGAGAAGCACTCCAAGGAGGAAGCCGGCATAAGCAGAGATGAGGAAACGTGAAAGAATGCGGCACATTGTGGGAACTGCAAGTGGTCCGACAAGAACAGGATATCGTAGTTGTGAGGGGATAGAGAACAGGGGTCGCAAGAAATCAGGCTGAAGAACTAAGAAAGAGACAAATGATGAAGGAAAGGCCTTGTACACGTGGCTAAATTATTTGGGTCTTATACAGAAAGCTATGGAAAACTTTAAAAGGAGTATCAGCAGGGCCATGATATGATGATTGAATTGCAATGTTAGAAATACCACTTTGGCAAAAAAATTGAAAATTGGGTCAGTGGGAAGGGTACAAGATATGCAAGGAAGACAGGAGGCCTGTGCCTCCGCCTCAGGCCTTAGCTGCACACCGACGGCCCTCCACGGCCAGCACCTGCACTTCCGCCCCTGAGAGCTTTCTCTTGCTGCTGGAGCTCCGCAGGCTGGAAGTATCAGGGGCTTCCTGTTCCAGGCACACCCTCAGTCAGGGACTGAGCAGGGCTGGCGTACCCAACTCTGGGCTGTGCGACGTCCCAGTGGATTAAGCTACAGTTGCCCACCATGGCAGCTAGCTTAACAATAGAACTTGGGCTGCTTCCTCTTCCTTGTCTCACCCATCCACCTACCCTCCCAAATAAATTGCTTCACCTCCCAAATAAATTACTTGTTCTCAAATCTTTATTTCAGGATCTGCTTCTGGGGAAGCCTAAACTAAGACAATGCCGCTGCAGGTGATGGATGATGAGGGCCTGACTCAAGCAGGGGACATAGAGCAGGAGACAAAGGAAATGGGCTGGATATACATCCTAAAGATGTTAAACCTAAATGTGGAAAATATCAGAGAATCCCAGGATGGCTTTCAGGTTTCTGATTTGAGCACCTGGGGATGGTAATGCCATTCACCAAGCAAAGGAATAGAGGAGGAGACGATGACTGGGGGAAAGAGGGTAAACTCAGAGCTGAATACCCTGAGTCTGAGACACCTGAGGAGCTGCCAAGTGGAGGGAAGAAGTAGGATGTTGAATGTACCAGCTAGAGCTCCAAAGACTGGTCAAAGCAGGAGATATGTACTTGGTACAGTAGACTTTTGTCATTTTTGTGCTCAGTATCTGAATCACCTTCCTATAAGGGGACAACATAAAATGAATGGAAGTGGGATCCCCCTCCTCCAATCAAAGTAATCAGCAAGGGAGCAGAAGTAAGCAGCCAGAACACAATCATGTAACTTAGGCTTGGCCAATCAGATACACAGACCCTGGATTTTTACATACCGAGGGGATGAGACACGGAAGCAAGGCAATCTGCTTATTCAGGGTGAATGTGGCAGAACTCAGAGGCCGGGGTTTCTGGGGGTGGTGGCCACAGCATGGATGTCCCAACGTCTACAGTCCTGCCAGGTCAACGTCAGGGGAGGGAACCAAGAATCCTTGTTAATTTATCACATGGTAGAAACTGCAAGTCAAATTCCATCTTAAAATAAAAATTATGGAAATCTCAGTTAGAATTAACATATTCTGGCCCTGGCTGGTGTGGCTCAGTTGGTTGGACTGTTATTCCATAGACTGAAGGGTCACAGGTCCAATTCCCAGTCAGGGCACATACCCAGTTTTTGGGTTTGATCCCAGTCCCTGGTTGGAGTATGTACAAGAAAGTAGCCAATCAATATTTCTCACTCACATTAATGTTCCTCTCTTCATTTCTCTCTCTTCCCCAATGCCACCCTTCTTTTCTCTCTAAAAGAAATGGAAAAAAAAAAAAAAAGTCCTCAGGTGAGGATTAAAAAAAGTATTAACACATTCTGCCCTATCTGGTGTAGCTCAGTGGATTGAGCATGGGCCTGCAAACCAAAGGGTCGCCGGTTTGATTCCCAGTCAGGGCACATGCCTGGGTTGGGTTGCCGGCTAGGTCCCCAATCCGGAACATGCAAGGGCAACCACACATTGAGGTTTCTCTCCCTCTCTTTCTCCTTCCCTTCCCCTCACTCTAAAAAATAAATAAATAAAATCTTTAAAACAAAAGAATTAGTACATTCTGAGGTTTAACACAAAATGTTGATAATTGTTGAAGCTGAAGTTGATGGGCGGCCTTTTCTTTATATTTTTGTATACTGGAAAATCTCCCTAAGTATGAAGTAAAAGTGGTTTGGACAGCGTGGTGGCACATGAAGGATGTGCTAGAAGAGGGGAGAAACAAGGCAGAAGGGCGTCCAGAGCTCCCAGACGTGCGAACAGAGGAGGACCCGGAATAACCCGGAGAAAACCCAATGCCTTACTCATTAGGTATGACCAACAATTATTTGTTGATCAGTCTCAACCTAGAAATCTAGCAACTGAATTAGGACTAAACGTTGTTTAATCAGAAAACTAAAGCGTTAGAAACACCTGAAGACTTGAGTCACCAAAAGTCCCCAGTTTGTTTTTTAGAAATTCACACTCCTCCGATCTCAGATTCCTCACTCACCCCTGTGCCACCGGTGGATCACGATTTTCTTTAGTAAACTATGGATATTTTCCTCTCCTTGGTAGCTATTGTCATACTTGATGTTAGTAATTCTACTTTTCTTCTCCTACAGCTTTTTTTCCCCAATGAATTTCTGACCCGACCGCCAATCTTGGACTGCCAGGGTTTTAAGATACCACCTTCTTGCCTTGCTCTTCAAGCTTTACAGAACAAACCCCTCTCCCTGCCTCCCCCATCTCTAAGAAGAGAAACTTGGAATACATTTCCTAAGTGCTGGCTGGAGGGCATTTGAGTGACACCATCCCAGGCCACTAAAAAGAACCAGCTCCCAGGGGCAGAATGGAATCTGTGCTTTACAGGGTAACTTCTGTCCTATTCAAACGCAAATGTCTGGGACCGACTGCGTTATCCAGCTTTATTCACCATTTTATCCCTGGGTCCTATAGGGATTTTGGTCAAAAGAGAACCCAGGAAAATAAACCAGCCACACCTGCAAATTTTATTACTAGTCTGTTGTTTGTTTGTTCGATCCGGGCGGGGGAAAGGATGGCAGAAAATCAAGAGCTATGGGAAGACTGTCCTTACAGCTCAGCTCCTCTGCTGTGGGCTCCTTTCCAGTTGGTGCAACAGGAGATCTGGGGCCTGTGTTTGCTTTTCTTGGCACTCACGGAGGTGGTGTCTGTAGCTGAAGACACTGGGGCTGTTGCCAGAGGCCCTGCTGGAGCTGGGACTGTGATTCCAGGTTCCAAGATCTCATCTGCTCCCAGTGATGGGGAACATTCTGATCTTGGCAAATGCTCGCATGCCGGCACGCCATGTCCCCCTGACTCTTCCCGCTATTGCTTTGACCCCAAGCAGAGCAGCGGGTGACCTGTGGACACACACAGCTCAGCAGCACCACTGTCTGAATTCCCTGCATCTCCCTGAGGAGCTCAGCACAGTGGACACAACCACTATTACAAACTGCTAGTGACCTGGCAGCATATTAACCACAGGCTGCGAGGAGAAAGAAGAGGGAGGCTTTTTCCCCTGGTAGCTGACCCCAGGGCCCCGCAGATTCCGGAGGTAGATGCCTTAGAACGAGCCTATGTCAGATGCTAAGTGTTTCTGCCACGCAAATTAGCACAACCTGTGCAAAATTAGAAAAACAAGATACCTTCCCTACAGTGGGAGATGTGATCCTCTTCTTTAGGTCATTGCTGGTCCCTAACATCGGGGGCTGTGCTCCACCAGTGGCTGAGCCGCGGTGCTGGCTGCATTTTGACCCCTGTGGAACATTATTACTGAATGCGGTCAGTCTGTAATAAAGTCCTCCGAGTCCCAGGCTCCGCTTGTATCAGCCCACCCCTACGTCCATTTGCAGGATCCTCGCGAGAGGTTGCCTTTTCCCGCAGCCGGCCACAGCCCCTCCCATGCTCCATGCCCATGCACCTGACCTCAGTTCCACCCTGCCCTGTATTCAGAGGAAGGGGTCTGCTCCTCCTGCATCCAGGGCTGCTCTCAGCCTGCCGGTATTTCTCAGCTTCTGATCCACAGACAGGAGAGACAAATCACCCCATAAATTCACTCCTTCTCAGTTCTCACCTCCACAGGAGCCACATTTCCAGCTGTTCTGTCCCATTCCCTCCCCCTTTTTCCTGGATACAAATCAGATAGTTTAGAGTTTTTGGTCAACAGTATGATTTCAGTTGAGAAATAGTCTCCATTCATCTAATAGTTTTAAAGTAATAGTTAACGGGCTTTACTATGTACTTGGTGCCTGATAAATATTATCCTATTCGATCCTTACAGCCGTCTTATTGGGAATGAAAAAATTGTGGTACGGAGAGACCCAGCTGCCGAAAGTGCTAAAGCTGTCCAATGATAGAGTCAGAATTTGAACTTAAGCATTTTGAACCCAGAGCCCATGTTTTTAAATGCACTGAATATTGTTTGCTGACCCCTAGCAGCACCCCTTTAAAAAAATTTCTTGCCCTCTCTTTACCCCATGCCCAGATCACTAGTATCTACCAACTTCAAGGAAAGTTCACCACCTTACCCCATGCTGTTAACCAAAAGCCACCTCTCCACCTTTTCCTCTGCCATCACCCTGGGGTGCCTCCCATGTTAATTGCTCAGATAACTCCTCTCACAGCCTGTGTCAGTTTTAGGATACTGTGGGATGCAAGACTCTAAATGCCCAACCTAAGGTGACTTAACTAATAGGGATATCGATCTTACATGATAGAAATTGGTTTTAGATCAGACTTTTAGGGCTCCATGATCAAGCAACTTGACAATACCACCAAGGATCCAAGGATCAGGGTTTTTTCCACCTCTCCATCTCCCCATTCTGTAAACTTAGTACAAAACCTGGCTTCCCTCAAGAGTTGAGGGTGGCTGCCAGAAGCAATGAACACCACATGTTCCCTGCTGCTGTCCCAGTGTGAGTGAGGGGTGGGGCTGGAGCTCTTCTCTAATCATGTCTGATTGGACGAATTTAGGTCATATGCCCACCACTGGACCAATAAAAGGAAAATGCACAAAGTGATTGGTTTAAACCCAAATTCCAGAGCCAATCCCTAGCAAAGAGGATGGGATTACCTTGATTGGTTTAGATTATTCAGGACCTGGGAGATTGCTTTCGTCTGCATGGAGAAGGGAGAACATCTTCTGGGTTCCACTGAGATGGAAAGGGGGTTGCTGTACAACTATCGATTTCACAGTTTGTCCGTCAGAGTCACTGCATGTAATCTTGCAGCGTATGCACTGTCCAAGGTGCCTCGATGAAAGGGTGAACAATGGCTGCTCTCTCTGCTCACCAGCTGCGCACTCCTGTGCAGAGCTGTGTCTGCCCAGAGGCAGGGGTGCCTCTGTTTGCCTCCAAATACACGGAGTCTCCTTACGTTCACCAAGCCATGTATCCACAGGAATGAAAACTCTTAGAACAGGTGCCTTTTTCTAATTTGCATAAATGTACCTGTGGTGGGCAAGCTCAGATTGCCCTTCAGGAAAGGATAGGCTGGCTGTCAGCAGAGGGGGGTACAATTAGCTGGCAGCTTCCAACTGTTAGCTCCTTTAGATTCTGCCTCAGTTTGCAAGGGAATTTGTGCTCTTTTCTGTGCTGCCCCAAGCCAACAACTAAGCCAGACAGATGGTGGTTCAAGGGCCTACACATTGCACCCAACACAGGATTGCTCTAATGGGCGTTCCTTGTCCCACAGCTCTTGGTCAGGAGGACAAAAAGAGTTTTTCAGGCCTGCATTGCGTTCCAAGGGCTCCCCTGGCCAATCCTACTTCTTCCGCCTTTCCTTTCACTGGTGTTACCCCTCAGTAAGCCTTTTCCACTCCTCACTCCATTTCAACAGCTGCTCCTGAGAGAAACCAACCTGCAACTGCACCCTGAGAGCTGGCCGTGACTCTACTCCTTCTACCCACATGCCTTGCACCTCCAGAGACCCTGTCCTTTATCATCTACACTCCACCGCTCCTGCTAAAACTGCTTTTTGTATGCCTATGACCTTCAGCTCTTTGACCCTCTCCCATTCTCAGTTCACCAGCCAACTTGTAGTTTCCCTTTTGTCACACCTTGGCCTGGACCCCACCTTAACCATGACTTTGTTAGCACCTGATTTCTCCCCACCCTTAGGCCAATCCCCAGTCCTGGGAAAGCTACTGTAAAATGTTCTAAAAACTGGGTTTAATGAGTTAATGACCAATCCACATTATCTGACTTTAATTGGGCCCTCAGGGGCTCCTCAGTGATTATTTTACTAATCTCTGTAGACTCCCATTGCATTGGTGACTAATGTTTTCTTCTCTCTTCACTTCCTAGCATTCCTTTCTCCTAATTTCTCCTCAAACCCTGGGGATAAACTTTTAACCTTCTTTTCATATTAAACAAGTTTGTAGCCCCTGAACTTTCCCTTTAGAATGGGCATCTCTTGTTTTTCCTTACCCAGATCCATTTATCCCAAATTCCTTGAAGAAACAACCCTCCTCCCCATCTTCGGTGCGTATAGCACCAGTGGGCTGACTCCCATCTCCTCAAAAATGGGTGTGGGACACAGACCTGCCACCCAACACACAGTAAATGAATCAAGGATGGGCATGAGAACCAAGCCACCAATGAAACCTTGTCTGGTCTATTTTGAGGGGAAATAACTCTTTTGCTTGGGGATTGCTAATCTATAAAGAAATAAGGCAGGTGCTGTAAACCCCCATCATGCCCCACAAGGGAAGGGCCTGCCTAAGAAAAAGCCAGAGGAAGTCAGCTCTGTTCCTGACGGCATCCTGGAGCTCCTAGCCCCACCTATCTTGAAATCCTCATACAGCAGGACTTTTCAATTACATGAGCCAATAAATTCTCTTTTTTATGTAAGCCAGTTTGAATCGTGTTTTTGTACTTGCAACCAACATTCTTGACCTGCTCTTTATCTCCAGATTTGTTTATATGTTTACCTACTCAGATTCCATCTCTCTGTGACAAAGGTACCATTCTCACTTGGTTAGTTTTCTGTCTATCCCATATTTTTCTTTGGGACCTTGTTTTATCAATTTCCCCTTCTCTGTTGACTTCTTTCAAATTATCCTGGTTCATAACTGGTATTGGCTGAATAAATATTACCAAACTATTTCAAAAGGCATTTCTGAGGGGATAAGAGCATGCAAGTGGGCAGGAGAGGGTCCTCCCAAAGAATGAAGGAAGAAACTTCCTCAGTGCTATAATCCCTATCCCTTCGTGTCCTCTTCTGCTTGTTCCCCAAGGATGTAAGTTCTCAGCTCCACATTCACCCTTTCTCCGGCGGTTGGTGCACCCTTTTCTACCTGAGGAACTCTTTTGTGGCACACAAAGGCGAGCAAAACATGAACTTATCATTCTGTACAATAGATTCTTCAAGATCCAGAGAACGTAAGAGAAGGAAGCAGAACTGTGTACATCGACAGCCCTTAATTGTGCTCAAAATCACTTCAGTACTCAGATGTCGGATTGTTTTTCTGTTTGTTTTCCTTTTCATTTAATTTTTATTTTAGGAAAATATATTTACATGATTTAAACTAAATAAAATCTCTAGCCTCCCCCTCTTTTTATGTTGCAGTTGCCATTTTTATCACATCCACATACATTGAAATCCCCAGCAATCTTATATTTTGCTGTCAACATTTATACATATTTTAAAGATTTATGAGGAAAAAGTACTCTGTTCCATTCATCCAAACATGTGTTCGTTCTTCCTTCATTCTTAGTGCTCCCGTTTTCCCTCTCGTATCATTTCCCTCTAGCTTGAAAAACTTCCTTTACCATTTATTTTAGAGCAGGTCTGCCGGCAATGAATTGTCTTAGTTTTCTTTCTCTGAGGATCTCTTTATTTCCCCATAATTCCAGACGGATGTAGAATTCTCAGTTAATAGTTCTTTTCTCGAAGCACTTTAAAGATGTTGTGCCACTGTCTTCTAGGTTCTATATAATGTATTTTTTTTTTCTGTCTGCTTTCAAGACTTTTTCTTTACTTTTGATTTTCAGGAGTTTGTTTATAATGTGTCTAGTGTGGTTTTCCCTGAGTTTATTTTGTAACCTTATGTGTTTCACTAAATCAGAAAGTTTTCAGCCATTATTTTCTCAAATACTTTTTTCGGCATCAAGCTCTTTCCTTCTCTTCCTGGAACTGCAACAACAGACATGTTATATATTAAAATATTGTCTCATACATACCTAATGATCTGCTCATGGTTTAGAGTCTTCTCTTTCTTAGTTCTGTACATTAAGTGATTTCTATTGATCAATCTCCAAATTCACTACTTTCACCATCATCTCAGTTCCACTATTAAGCCCATCCAGTGATTTTTTTTTAATGTCACACATCGTATTTTTGGTTCTAAAATCTTCATTTGGCTCTTTTATTTATAATTGCCATTTCTCTCCTCACAATTTGTATCTCTCGTTCACTTCAGAGGTGCTCACTTTCACTTTGTGCGAGTGATTATAATGGCTTCTTGAAAGTCTGTCTAATAATTCCAACATCTGGATCGTCTCAGGGTTGGCATCTGTTGATTATATTTGCACTTGAGAATTAGTCATATTTTCCTGTTCCTTTGTATACTGAGTAATTTTGAATTGTATTCTGGACATTTTGAATATTTATTATATTATGAAACTCCAGGTTCTGTTAAAATCTTCTGTACCACGTTGACTTTTTAACAGGCAAATAACATGTTCAGATTCAGGCTGTAAGCTCTGTCTCCATGTCTCCGGTCAATGAGTTTCACGGTCAGTTCTGTTTTCAAATCTTTTGCGATGCTGCTTTCTTCTCTATCATACATGTGCTTCTCAGGGATTAGTCTCTAAGTTGTGCTCTAATTTATGTCATAGATCACTTTTCGGTGCCTTTATTATGCAGCTTTGGTAAAGATGCCAAAGTGGAATTTCCTTCCATCAAGTCTAAGTATCATACAGCTGTTATAATACAGTCATAACGCATCTTCCCATTACTGTTCCTTATGCCACTTGTTGTTAGTCTCCTGCCCTGTCAACTTAGTGATTCATGTTTGAGTCACAAAACTACTGCAACTGATTTTCTTCTCACTGTTGTTAAAAATAATTTTGTTTTAAAATTTAGGGTTTTTAATGCCAAAAGCCAATACAGATAAAGGGCATTCTTTCCCCAACTTTAGTCTGATTTTAATACAATTTCCCCCTTTGGTCTCAATTTATCTCACTTTTGCAAAGAACCTTCTTGCCTTTCTATCCCTTCTGGGGCTAGCAAATAAATGTGTGTTGGATTCTTTCATTAACCAAGTATTTAGTGTTTATCATGTGTTAAGTACTGTTCTAGACATGGTCAATTAAAAAATAACTACCTGAACATGGAATGCATAAGGTAGAAAGTAGAGAAAGTAGAGAATTTATTTCTCTTCAGTGTTTTTTTTTAATTGAAGATTTTATTTATTAATTTTAGGCAGAGGGAAAGGGAGGAAGAAAGAAAGGCCGAGAAACATCAATGTCTGGTTGCCTCTCGCATGTGCCCCTCACTGGGACCTGGCCCGCAACCCAGGCATGTGTCCTGACTGGGAATCAAACCAGCAACACTTTGGTTTGCAGGCCCGTGCTAAATCCACTGATCCACACCAGCCAGGGCTCTCTTCAGTTTTTAATACAATCATTTACCTATTCAAGATTATTTACTAAAGGGCAACTTGAGGTAGGGAATAGACAGTCTCCTCTCAATGTTTTTTGTTTGTTTTAATCTTCACCTGAGGACATGCTTATTGATTTATTTTTATTTTTTATTTTTTGAGAAAGAGAGGGGAAGAGAAGAGAGAGAGGGAGAGAAACATCAATGTGAGAAAGAAATATCAATCAGTTGCCTCTCATACACACCCCTACCAGGGACTGAACCTGCAGCCTAGGCATGTACCCTGACCAGGAATGAAACCCAAGCCCTTCCAGTTACCGGACGACTCTCCAACCGACTGAGCCACACTGGTCAGGGCTCCTCTGAATGTTCTGAGTTAGTGAACTCTCAAGACTGAAATAACAAGGAGATACCATTAAAAAAAGCCAAAATTACCTCTAATAAATAAAATTCTTTATAAGCTCTTATCTCTCAAATTTTAGCCCTTCCATATCATTGTAATTATACATGTTCCGACTTCTAATGCTTCCCCCCAGAGGCCCACATGTTTTGAAGGGAGAATAAAAGCCCCTGAGAAGTACTGTAAGCTAATGGCCACAGTTCAAAGATCCCATCTTGTGTTTGGGGAAATGCTGCATATTCAAGTTGTTTCCATTTTTTCCACACTGGTAGCATCAATGGGAATATAGAGAGAACAAACTGGAATAAAAAGATAATTCTATTGTTCTATGAAAAAATTCTTAGTAAATGTGATTAGCATAAATAATTTTTACACCAAATAGAATGAGGCTTCACTAATGAGATTAGACTACTATAGGTCTGCCATATACAAATTACTTTTTTAAACTTTCTAATAAAAGTTATGTAAGAAGGGAACATAATTAGCTTGCATGATTCAACCTGAGTTTATTCCCATTTATTGGTTGTGTGATCTTGGATAAATTATTTAACCTCTCTGAGTCCTCCTTTCCTCAACAATGAAATTGAGGGAACAATAGCTATGTTATATTTTGTTGGAATCAATTCCCGACACAGTCAATAATTACCAGTAAGTGAGTATGAATCCACAGTAAAACTTCCAGAAGAGAGTATATGCATCTGTCTGAAAAGTATCCTTGGGGGGGTTTATCCCTGCCACTTTGTATAGTATATTGTATTTTATAAATTGAATAAAGTAGAAGGCTTTCTTAAAACATTGTCACTTAAAGCAGAAGAACAAATCAGTCCTACTAGTAAACGTATCTTTACTGCAAGATCCAATTCAATTAGATTAGCTTGGATGTTTGTGGAAGGACCTGAGTATAATAATGCACAAAAGTTTGCCTAATAGCTGGCCCTTTGCTGACAATGGCATCTGTTTAATTACTGCAGCAGCCCCTAGATTGGCTGTGGTGCCGGGGTCATTAGAAAACTTGACCCTGTGGTACTTGGGATACAAGAACATCTTCTGCTGATTGAATCCTGTGCCCTGTGGAAATGTTTTAATGTGATCCTTGAAGCATGTCCTAAGAAAAGCTGTCAACACATATTCTTCTTTGTCAGGCCTTTATTCAGTCAGGAATACTCCAGAGCTCTCTCTCTGCCTGTGGTTCACCACACTGTCTCCCATTTACCTTCAGATCTGGCTTAGCTGTGTTCAATGAAGCAGAGGTAGCTGAATTAGGGGGGCATCATCAACATTGCTCCTCCAGAGACAATTTCCATCAGATAAATCACTAAACCCACTGCCATGTTCTGAAGCACAGGCACCACTTCCTTGCCACCTGAGCATTCGCTTGCAGAAAAGTGCGGTCTCCACGCAAGGAGCACGGGGGGCACGCCCACAGACCACAGGGAAGGCGGAGGCTGATTGCAAGTCCCCAGAAGAAAGAATTTCAAAAGAAGAAGCGAAGAGCAACAATAAAAGGACAACTTATTCATAATTCACATTGTCAAGGGGATTTTTTTTATTTTAACATTTTTTTATTGTTGTTCAAGTACAGTTTTCTGCCTTTTCCCCCTCAAGGTGATTTTTTTAAATAGAAAAACAAAAATGGTTTTTGGAAAGTACTATTTAATATAAACAAAAAGACATGGCGTATCTTTAAAAATCCACAGCTGCTACATAAAAATAAATGTTGTATGTTATGAATTGATAAATTAGGGTGAATGAATACTAACAAACATAAGAATTTGCCATACCCAAAGGAGTGGAGAGGTTCCCCCAAGGTGTGTTGTTGTTTTTATTTGTTTTTAATGCGTAGGAATTCACAGGGAATGAGAAATTGCCTTAACTGTCATCATCTGAACAATTAAAAATCTTAATGTTGTGGGCTTTTTACTATTTCTGAGAATGGAGCATATCCCAGTGCACAGAACTAACTTAGTGTGTGTTTTTGCTGTCCAAAACAGCTGGTATTTTGCGTAAAAGCAAGGCTTACATTTCTCTGAGTAAGGGGTAGACCTTTTAGAAATATGATTATTAGAGAAAATTTTGATTTCATTAAAGTCATTATATTTTACAGTCTACAT
The DNA here is from genome assembly GCA_004026765.1 of Micronycteris hirsuta. Lineage (NCBI taxonomy): Eukaryota > Metazoa > Chordata > Mammalia > Chiroptera > Phyllostomidae > Micronycteris > Micronycteris hirsuta. The sequence goes on from PVJI01008515.1 coordinate 12,240, forward strand.
TAATCTAAGGGAAAACTTTAAAACCACTACCTGCAATTTCACCCATCTAAACTAAATGCAATTGTGTACTGTGTTTTCATTTTAGGACTTGAGGAGTCCTTTTTTATTTTTTAAGATTGTGTTTATTTATTTATTTTGATTGTTTTATTGATTATGCTATTAGAATTGTCCTGATTTTCCCCTCTTTGCCTCCTCTACCCAGCACCCTCCTCCCTCTGACAATCCCCACACCATTGTTCATGTCCTTGGGTCATGAATATACGTTCTTTGGCTACTCCATACTGTACTGTACTTTACATCCCCATGGCTATTCTGTAACTATCTATTTGTACTTCTTAATCCCTCACCTCTTTACCCATCCTCCCACACCCCTCCTCCCATCTGGCAACCATCAAAACACTCTCTGTATCCATGATTCTGTCTCTGTTCTTCTTCTTTGCTTAATTTGTTTTTTTAGATTCAATTTTTCATAGATTTGTATTTTTGCCATTTTATTGTTTATAGTTTTGATCTTCTGTTTCTTAAATAAGTCCCTTTAACATTTCACATAATAATGGTTTGTGATGATGAACTTCTTTAGTTTTTTCTTGTTTGGGAACTTCTTTATCTGCCCTTCGATTCTAAATGATATCCTTGCTGGGTAAAGCAATCTTGGCTGTAGGTCCCAGCTTTTCATGACTTTGACTATTTCTTGCCAATCCCTTCTGGCCTGAAAAGTTCTTTTGAAAAATCATCTGACAGTCTTATGGGAACTTCCCTGTAGGTAACTAACTTCTTTTCTCTTGCTGCTTTTAAGATTCTCTCTTTATCTTTAACCTTTGGCATTTTAATTATGAAGTGCCTTGGAGTGGGCCTCTTTGCATCCATCTTGTTTGGGACTCTCTGTGCTTCATGGACTTGCATGTCTATTTCCATCACCAAGTTAAGGAAATTTTCTTTCATTATTTTTTCAAATAGATTTCCAACTTCTTGCTCTTTCTTTTTTCTTTCTGGCACCCCTATGATGTGAATGTTGGACCTCTTGAAGTTGTCCCAGAGGCTGCTTATACTATCCTCAATTTTTGTTTTTGGATTCTTTTTTCTTCTTGTTGTTCTCATTGGTTGTTTTTTGCTCCCTTATCTTCCAAATCATTGATTTGATTCTCAGCTTCATCCATTCTACTGCGGTTTCCCTATAAATTGTTCTTTATTTCAATTAGTGTATCCTTCATTTCTGACTGGGTCTCTTTTATGCTGCTGAGGTATAGAGAACATATCCGTGTGGTATGGGGAATATAGGCCAGCCCCTACTCTGAAAAGCCAGTGGGGAGCAAGGTCAGCACACAGGACCCACACCCATGGATAGGTTTTCCTGTGGGGAATCAGGCCTACATTGTACCTAGACTGCTATGAGACCTGTTTTTGCTAAAACTCCCTCACCCTGGATTGAGGCAGCAAGAGTTTACTGCTATCTTTAACTTCCTAAAATCTATGCTAAACCTCCCAAGTATGGAGGGTAACGAGTTCAAGCACTTTCCCCTTGATCTGCAACATCCTTCTCTTTGAATTAATTAGTAACATTCTTTCCTTTGTTATCTATAAAAGGTAATCACCTACAGTGAACCTGTGCCTAGTAAATGAGGACCATCCTGATGTAATGGACCCAGAAAAGCAATAAAAGCTTGTCCAGGTAGGGGCCGGAGCCCTCTCTCTCACTTAGAGAGTGGCCATGCCATCCCTTTTTCTCCACAGGACCTCTGTGGTCCATGTGAATTTGTTCATTGCAGCCACAACACATGGACCCCACGGGCCAGGGTCTGAATCACTGAGGTCCTCACTAAGTTCCTTGAGCATCCTTATAGTGTTTTGAACTCTGCATCTGACAGATTGCTTATCTCTATTTCATTTGTTTCTTTTTCTGGAGTTTTGATCTGTTCTTTCATTTGGGCTGTGTTTCTTTGTCTCCTCCTTTTGGCAACCTCCATGTGTTTTTTTCTGTGTATGAGATAGAGCTGCTTTGACTCCAAGTCTTGGTAGTGTGGCCTAAGATAGTAGGTGTCCTGTAGGGTCCAGCGGCACAGCCTCCCCTACTACCCAAGCTGGGTACTCAAGGTAAGCCTTCTTGTGGGCTGAGTACACCCTCCTCTTATAGTTGAGCCTTGGTTGCCATTGGCAGATCAATGGGAAGGGTTTACCCAGGCCAGTCAGCTGCAAGGATTGGCTGTGACCACTTACCACAAACCTCCGCCCTCCGTGGAGGATTAGCTGTGCAGGGACAGGGTGGTGGTGCTCTGGTGTGGTCTGTAGCTATCCACTGGGTGCACTGGCCCTGGGGTTTCTCAGGTGGTGCAGGCCAAGGTCAGCCCCCACCTCTGTTTTGCCCAGGACCACCCACCTGAGCTATAACATAATCTGAGATGGCTGCTACTTATGCTGAGTTTGAATATTCCCAGACAAAGCCAAGCTGTGAGTCTAGGCTGGCTGCTGCTAGCAACCAGCCTATGGCTCACCAAGGCCAGCTGTTGCTTGTTTGAGAGGATTTAGGAAGTTGTAAAGCATGAGCCAAGCCAGCCATTCATATGGAAAAGCAGCTTCGGTGGGCCTGTAAGTGGGGTAGGCCCGAGACTCTAGGGATCTCCAAGATGGGTCAAACAGTGTTAGCCAAGTTGATGGAATCTCAGATATGGCACCAGCTTGCTGGCTCTGAGTAGGGAAGGTTTAAAAAAGGGACAATGGCCTCTGTTCTGCTTGACACTAGATACTTCAGTTTCTCCCAGTTTTCCACTGGTGCCCTTCAAGCTGCTACCCCAGTGCTGGAGCTGAGAGGGAGAGAGTCTGTGTAAGTGAGTCCATGTGTGGGTTCTTTAAGAGGGACTGCTTGGGGTTCCAGCAGTTTCTTCCACCAACTCAATCACCACTGGTTTTTGCATTCAGAAATTCTAGTGACTTCTCTTCTTGGCACTGGAACCCTGTGACTACTCACTACCAAGACATCCCTCCCAAATTTTTATCCACCACATGTGAATGTGGGGCCAACCCATTCCACATCTGTGCCCCTCCTACCAGTCTGGATGGATATGGTTTTTTTAATTCCACAGTTGTCAGACTTCCATTCAACTTGATTTTCGTCAGTTCTATGTGATGGTTGTTCTATATTTTAGTTGTAATTGTGATGTGGTTGTGTGAAGAAGAGAGCCATGTCTGCCTACACTGCCATCTTGACTGGAAGTCTTTATTTATTTTTAGAGAGAGAGGAAGGGAGGGAGAAAGAGAGGGAGAGAAACATCAATGTGCAAGGAAAACATTGATTAGTTGCCTCTCGCACGCCCGCTGACAGGGGAACTGGCCTGCAACCCAGGCATGTGCCCTCACTGGGAATCAAACTGGTGACCTTTCGGTTTGTGGGACAATACCCAACACATTGAGCTACACCAGTCAGGGTGAGTCCTTTCTTATTCAGGAATGATACTTCTAGAATTAGAAACTTTCCTTCCGAGGCACAGAATGTTACAAGAGAATGAGATTCCTCAGTTTGAATTTATTGTCAAGGAATAATAATAAATTCTGAGGAATCTATTATTATTCCTTAACAATAAATACTAAGAACCATGCTGGTCTTTCTCTTCTGTTTTTCTTCAGTCACCAATGGCATCAGTATATTCCTCCCTCAAATAAGTTCAGAACAGTTACAGAGTGATGGACCTCCATGCCAGAACACTAGGACACTGAAGTAGAGAAAGATGACAGGATATTTCTGGGCCCCCCCAAAACTAGCCACAACAAAAATTCATCAGTTACCTTGAAATGATCATAATGAGAATGTTTAAAGCCACTGTAAACACAACAATGAAATAAACAAAAACAATAAATGAGATTTGAAACACCTGAGACAGCTCTTATTCCTAGATAGGAAAAAGAGATTCTGAAAAATTTTTAAATTATACCAAACTAATCTGTATATTCATTCTAATCTCAAACTGTTAATAGTGGTTACCTCTTGGGGTAATATTTTAATATTTGGGGGAAAATATCTGCGATACATATGACAGACAAATTTCCCAAAGAGCAACTGATAAGAAAAAAAAAATAGGAACTCAATAGAAAAATATGGACAAAATATGTGACAAATAGGTCACAAAGGAAGAAATACAAGTTGGTCTTAAATATGTGAAAAGAAGCTTAGTTTCATTCATAATAGAAAAAATGTAAAATAATACACATCTAAAATACCATTTTTCACTTACCAAATTGGCAAAAAACAAAGTTAGATAGCAACCTATTGGCATGGTTGTTGGTAAACAGGAACTCCTCCACATTGGTTAAATATTATTATATTGTTTATATATTATATAGCTACATTTCTATGGAGGGTATTTGCATAGTATCTATTGAAATTATAAATGCATGTATTCTTTGATCCAACAATTCCACTTCCTTCAGGTATACTCACATACATGCAAAATGACACAAAGATAATTTTTGAAAAACTATTTAAAATGGTAAAAGATTAAAAACAGCCAAACATCCTATGATTGAGGACTGATGAAATAAAGTATGATACAGCCATACAATTGAATATTATTCAGCTGAAAAGGAAAAAAAATCTTTATGTACTGATATGGAAAAATTCCATGAAATATTGTTAAGTAAAGAAAGCAAAGTCCATGAGAGTGTTTATCCATGCGAATATGTATGTACAAGGGGGAAACACGAGTATATATCCAAGTGCATGAGACTATAGCAATGGTCACGTGGGAAAGGAAGGCTTGCCTGCAGGGACACAAGGGAAGGCTGGGTGTGAAAAGGGGAATTTGCACCCTATACCTTTCCATAACTTTGGAGTTTTGAACAATGTGAATGCATACCCTATAAAAAAATTTAAACTAAATTTTAATTGGACTTTTTTCCTCTATGAATTATTTGAAAATTAATATTTTTACATCATTAAATGACTTTGTAAGTGCACATGTGACAATCCCTATTTTTTTTTAGATTAGACTCATGGTAAAAGCAATGGCTATTTCAATTAGAAATAGTAATTTTTAATTTCTTTCTGCTATTTAACTTTAACGTAAAGTTTATCACATTACCATAATTTAACAAACAAAAAAAATTCTGAATATCTTGAATATAGCAATCTCTCTTGATATTGAGGCAGGTATAGGAAGATAAACAAGAAAATAGATTTTATGTTATATTTATTTAAATGTTTTTATACATATTTATATTTATTTAAACATATTTCTGTATAATATTTATTTATTGTATTTATTTATATTACATGTATACATACACAACACATATTTATAAAGGAACTGAGGGTAATCTTCAGGCAATATAGCACTATCTCAATTCTCTCTCTCTCTTTTAAACTTATCACAGAACCAACACATCCCACAACAAATTGATCCTTGTTCGCATATAAAGAAGTAGTGTGTTCCTCAGCCAGTGTGGCTCAGTTGTTTGGGCATCATCTCACAAATCAAAAGGGCATGGGTTTGATTCCTAGTCAGGGCACAGGCCTGGGTTGCAGGTTTGGTCCCCTGTGGTATGTGCGAAAGGCAACCAATTGATGTTTCTCTCTCACATAGATGTTTCTTGCCCTCTCTCCCTTCCTTCTCCTCTCTCTAAAAAATAAATAAATAAATAAAACAAAATATTTAAAAAGAAAGAAAAACTGTATGGGTATGTTTAAACAATGTTATATTCACTGACTTGGAAAAATAGTATCATGTTGGAGTCAATGGACTTCTGCCCTTCAGGAAACATAATGAATTTATCTGTGGAGAAATGTCCCATGGGGCATAGTGGGGAAGGGCACAGCGTTTTGGAGTAAGGCCCATCTGGTTCAAATCCAGATGACCTTACTCCTGCCTACGTGACCTTGGGTGAGTGACCTCATAGGGGATTGTTTCCTATCACAAACTAGATTCCTCATAAGTGGTTTATTAAATAAAACAATGAGTGAGTATAAATAGTTTAGCACAGACATCTACCTGAACTCTGTCTCCATTATGAAGCCTCTATTCTTTAAATGTCTCCACATTCCTGTAGATATATAGGCTTGCAGGAAAAAAATAAACAAAAGAACACAAAACAGGTAGAAAAATAGGGAAATCAGTGACCTCTCTGACACAACTGAAGGGTTTGAAAAAGGCTCTCCTGGTCAGACACATCCCACCAAAGGGGCCCACAGATCTTCCGGAAACTCCATTTGAGAAGTCAGCCCCCGGCTAGTCCCCTCTAGAAGGAGATTAATCCATTAACTATTAATATTTAGCATAGCACATTAAACAAATGTTACTCTAATTTGTTTATCTTAAAGAAGCTGTGTTAGAGAACAGTCTCTGGGAAGATACAGAATCCTCATGTACTACTTCAGCTGGGCAAGAGTCCTTGGGACACAGCTCGAATGAGGCAGGAATAAGACAAAGGGGGCAAAATTATTCTAGACACAAAAAAGAGGGATTTGTGGGGGTAGGGAGTGCACCTCCTCAGAGAAAAAGAGTAGACTTTGAAGGAGGGGGAGAGAGAACTCTGGGTCCTCCTCCCAGTCCAGAAGAGTACAGCTGCCCAGTGGCAGAGTGGTCAAGGGCTTTTGAGAATGGAAATTTCTGAAATTCAATTGTAAGTGGCGTGCCCAGCTTCAAAGCCCCCAAATCAAGACTTTGGGCAGTGAAAGAATTGGAATGATGTCCAAGAAGACACATGCCAAAGCAGGCAGCAAACAAAGAGAGTAGGATAAATGCACAGTGGAGAAGATTGTGGAAAAGCAGAATCAAAGGGCCTTAGTCTGGAGCATAGGTTCCCCAAAGAATCCTCAGACACAGCAGGAATAAGGGTGGGGACTAGGGATGCTTTCTGTCCCACCACATATGAGATGAAGGGTTCAGTCCATTGGATTAAGTCTCAAAGGATGGAGTAACCTGGCTGCACATTGGCTGCACTAGCTCTTTCACCCAGCTCTCTAACAGCTGGGGAAAAGCTAAAAGCTGGAGCCCGAGGGCCTAGAACCCAGGGCTGACAGAAGGATAACACAATTGGGAGGAGAAAGCTTAAGAGAAATGATACATAACAGACATCAAATGAGGCCCCCCTCACAGGAGACAGTTGCTCTGAACAGGGAGAGGCACCGTAGATTGTGCAAACCTGCACAGATTACACGTTAAAATTTTAAATAGTATGTGCCTAAAGTTAAATTTGGTGTATGCCATGTGGGTAAGTGATCAAATACCAAATTACCTGTGATAAGTTACTGAAAGGAAAACATTAAATCTGTTACATGACAAATACAATAGAAAAAACCTGGAATTAAGGGGGGAAAAAACATGAAAATGGTACGTTTTCTTCCCAGCAGTCCATTTAAGAGTCAAATTAAGACATGAAGCGATCATATCAGCCTTAATTCTTCTCTGTTATTAATCGAACACCTTCTTGGTAACATGCAGATAAAAGTCTCTTCTTGGAGAATTTAAGATAAGAGTGAATGGAAAGGAAGAGAAATTAGCAGGCTTTACCAGTTCACGCTCAAAACCATCACACCCTTTGTTCAAAGCAGCCTACAGATGCATAATATTAAACTGAACCTTTAATGTATTCTGATGTGGGGGGAGCTGACAATCATAAAGGCCTGTTCTTAGGTCCATGCTTCTCTTTGTACATAGTATGAGCCGTAAAACCAGGTGAATGGCAAAAAGCTGTTGTGAAACAAGAAAAATTAGAGTTCCATTCGTTATAAAGAAATGTAAGCTGCTTTCTATGATGGCAATACATACACCCTGTAGATATGCCTCAGCTAAGGACAGTAGACCCTCTAGGGCAGCAGTTTACTGGCCTATTAATATGATAAAAGAAATGATGAAATTTGGTTCTTTGCCTGAAGGAAGATTTGTTACAAACAGTAAAACTGGCCAGATGTCCAGTGATCCTAAAAATAGGTAAGTTTCTACTGTAAAACCTATTACTTCACAGGGAATAATGAGAGAAACACGGCCACACTCTATGGAAAAGATCAACCAAGAAATAGCCAAGATAATTTCCTTCATTTGACCATAAACCCATCAAAACTTCATGGAATGTGGTTACTTTATTTATGCAGTCACTGTGTTCAGTCAACCACACATGCCGTAGGCTTCCTAAATAAGGAGAGAGATAGACAGACTGCCACGGGACCTTTTCGTTAACAGGAATTCAAGTATCGGTGTAAATCTCCAGAATCCTGAGGAATTGTCTACTGAACTCAATAGTCGCCCACACAGACTGAACTAAAAATAGATTACATCTTATTCTTCCTTGGCATCGCTAAACATTTAGTTTTTAAAATCTAGCTACTTAAAGTGAACTGCTTAAAAAAAGAGAGTCCAAGAAGTCTATAATCAGATATATTGATTCTGAGAAGCTGATCATCAACTGCAGAAACAAGGAAACAGTGGTTCTTTTTAAATGAAAATACCCAGTATTAATACAGGCCATACAAACATTTGAAATCTTAATCAGTATGATGCCGTGGAAGTTAGGCCTATTTGACACCACCATGTGTTACTCACTTTTTCTTTTTCTTTGTATTTTCTTTGTGGCTTACTGCTTGGTGATGCAGTAGCAGACTCTTGCCCTGCTTCCCCGCAGTTCTGTCTGAAAACAGCCGTTTTTCCATCCAGTCCTCCAAAGAGCAAATTATCAGTGGAACTAATTTGCCAAAAAGATGATTTGTTTTAAAATACAAAACAGGCTGTGGTCAGGATGTGGGTTCAATTCCCAGTCAGGGCACATACATAGGTGGAGTGTTCAATCCGAAGTCAGGCCACAACAGGAGGCAACCAATTGTTTCTGGCATCCCCTGCCCCCACCCAGCCTCTCTCAAATCAATCAACATGTCCTCAGGTGAGGACTTAAAAATAATAAAATGAAACACAAAACAGAAAGTTATAGCCAATAAGCAATCAACGTAGTAACAAAAGTTGCATCTTCAAGGTATATTTTAATGAAGATGGCATTCATGGAAATTCCTAATTAAAAGCTAGAGAGTTACAGTCTGTCGATATGTTTCTCTCATCATGTGTATAAATAGCATTTTCAAAGGCATAGATGATGTTCGATGTTAAGGGGGTACCACTACATATTAACCCTTTTTGAAAATCTTGTTTATTGATTTATCCCAAAAGTAAAGCTGGTTAGCCTGTACAGCAGCTAGTTTGTGAGACCATCAGCTGTGATTTTTGAGATTTTGAAACCATGGAGCTATTTCTTCCAACAAACACTAGAAAGCCTCTTTGTAAGAAGTATAACTGCTCTGGTTGAAGAGATCAGAAGGACCCCAAATCTGAGTTTAGACCCCATCCATTCCCTTGACTTCCTTGAGAAGCGAAGAGTAAACGTGAGCCTTGAGCACAAACCTGGCATTGTTTTATTTCTTTATTTCTTATTTTGTTTCTCAAAAATAAAAAATGTGTGGAGTTTAAAATTTCCAGGCAAAACATACTTTGGAATTTAAGAAAATAAGCACAAAACCTCTCTGCATATGTAACAAGATCTGAGCGTAAATTTTAACAGAACGGGCTAAGAATTGTTAGCTTAACCTGTCCCGTTCTTGCCTCAGAAGGCCCACCTCCAGGTTCTCTTTGTTCAGGCGCCCGCAGCCTTTCTAGAGCCGCCCAACCTCTGCCCGGAGTGAAAGGAGGCACAGTTTTCTCCTCCTCGTGTATGTTTGGGCCCCTTCAACCGAAATTTTAAAAGTAAGATTGTACTGACATGCAAACTGTTTCTGGCTTCAATTTTACAATTTTAAATAGTCTGATTTCACTCTGCAGGGTGGGAGGGAGAAAATCTAAGTCTATAGTGATTACGGTGATTGAGGTTTTTGCTACAGATGAACAGATATTGCCATCTACTGTTGAGAAAAAATAAAATGGTTATGCCGAAAGTTTTCAGCCTTTTATTAAGCTTTTGACAATCATAAATTCAAAGTGGGAAAAAATGGCTTTATAAAAGTCATCAGTTTCTCCTCACTTATACGGCTATTTAGTATCCATAAAATAGTTTGAAAACTAAAGAGAATTTTAAAAAATAACAAACCAGGAAACTTTCTTCTCTAAAATCAGAAAAATTGCTGTGTGTAATTATTCTTACTTTTGATTAAAGGTTGAAAGAACATCAGTTTTATCAGTTACCTTTTGACCCACCAATTTTAGATACTATAATGAAGATGAAATATAAGTAATTTATCCCTTTTTCATTGTCTTAACTTTATTTCAAAATTAAAATTAAGATACAGGTTAATTTATTTTCTTTGTTTTTTTAATAAAGCCACTAGAAATACATAAGGCAAACTCAGTTTCAAATTTATTTTTTTTAAGATTTTATTTATTTATTTACTTCGACAGAGAGGGAGAAGGGAGGGAGAGAGGGAAGGAGAGAAACATCGATTAGTTGCCTCTTGCATGCTCCCCACTGGGACTGCAACCCAGGCATGTGCCCTGACCCGGAATCCAACCAGCGACCTTTTCGTTTGCAGGGCGACATTCGACCCGCTGTGCCACAACAGTCAGGGCTTCATCTTAGATTTAGTTATAAATAAATTTCCTTTAGAAAAATAGGGTAATTAACACTTAGCCTTCTTTAGGCCTCTAATAGGGCACACTTAAGCTCAAATTTAGAAGAAGCCTGTGTAGGGTGAAATGCTACCGCAAAAGCAGCGCGTCTGAGTCGGAGAGTCAGCCACATTGAAACCCCCCTGCTAGTGCGGGGAGACGGAGTTCTGTGCCTCCGGATCCGTCGATGTGAGGAACAAGTTGTCTTTATCCTGCAGGCTGGTGTTGAGCTGGAAGAAATCATTTGGTCGCCAAAGTTCAGTTGTTTTCACACATAAAAGAGCATTTTCCCCTTTAAAGAATATTTATTTAACTCCGTCAACAGCCAAGCGCCACGCCATGTCCTGTCTCAGCTATCTCGCAGTCCCGAGAAGCGGAGGTGGAGTGCGACGTGTGGATGGTGCAGAGCAAGCCCCCAGCGTGCACGTCTAGGAACAGAAAGGAAAAAGACCATAAAAACTGCAGGGTGTTAGTCTATGTGTGAAAGCTGATTGCACGCTATGCACTGTGTACAGTGTGTACGTGTGTGTGTGTGTTTAGAGGTGTTTAAAAAACTGATGACTGGTTTTGTTACATCGACAATTCTGGTTCCAACCATTATGGATTATTTTGCTGACCTCATTGAGGCATTTTCTTCATAATTAACATCGGTCTAGCACTGACTCTTTATAAGGCACCCTTACACATGCCACAGTTTATTTGCTCATTTAACAAATGTGTACTGAATACAAGCCACGTGTAAGGCTCTCACAAGCATCAGAAAAACAAAGCTAAAAAAAAAAACCATCCCATCCTTCAAAGAGCTTCACAGGCTCAGTGAAGAGAGAAAGAAGCAACCTCACAGCTGGGTTTACAAAACAATGTAAACCTGAGAGAGGAATGAAGGGGAACTATGTCAAAACCAAAGATAGACAGCAGATCTGTTTCTGCCTGGGTGACAAGCAGGAATCAGGAAGGTGTAGGTGATAGAGAACTAATAGCACATGAACCAGCAGAAGAAATATGTCCTGAGAACCACAGGTCACTGTTGGATGTGACATGCTCAGTGGCATCAGTAGGTGAGTCTGGTGAGGAAGTGTCACTCAGAGGAGTCCCAGGCATATATGCCTAGTGTCATAGACACAGGAAAGATATAAAATTAAAGGTTATAAGAGCACAGCTTATAAGCAGAGAAGTAGTGTTGTATCCACGGTCATCCCGAACTCTCATTATCCCACAGCTTAGACCCAGAATAGACGGTCCACATGCCTCATGGCTAATATCTCAGCCAAAAGGGGCCCTGCCCCATAATGCTCTAGGGACCAGGGAACATCTCTGTGCCAGGGACACTCCCTGGTCAGAGAAGTGACCTTGACAGAAAGGGAAGACTTCTGAAGCCCACACGCTGATACCAGTTTGTTCTTCTCGGGAGCTAACTCTGACTTGCTATGCCAGCTGTCTACTAAGATCTACCAAAAATGGGGAGGAGGTGAGCCTCCAGGACATGCCGATTTATTGCTCCTAAGAGGAGCACAGAATAGGAACTGAAGTCTCTGTTTACCACGGTGAGTTGATTCAAAGCTGCAGGCACCTGGGAGCCACTGGCTGTTCTTGAGCAGGGAAGTTAGAGCAACTGATTGCATCTTAAAGAAGTCATCAGCATTGTAAAAAAACAGGTCAGATTGGAGGCCAGTGGGGGGCGCTGTTACAGAATGTCAGACTAGAAGGTCTGCAGAAGCAGAGAGGATGGAAGGACAGCCAGACCAGAGAGGTGCACACTAGGGGGTGGAACAAACAGGGCTTTGAGGCTGGTTATTTCAGGGTCAAGGACAGAACAGAGTCTAATACTACTTGGTCTCTGGCTGAGTGACAAGCTGGATTAGGGAAGAGGAGGTAGGGAGGGAGATGAGAAACAAAAGGCTATTTTTTAATTTTTTATTTTGAAATGATTATAGATTCACAAGTAGCAAATATAGTGCAGATAGGTCCCATTTACCCCTCACCCTGCTTTCCCTAATGGAATCATCTTACATAGCTATAACACAACATCAAAAGCTTAAAAATGGCATTGGTACAATGTATGTGTATAGTTCGTTGTCATCTGATTAAATGTGATTCGTGTAGCCACCAATGTAATCAAGACATGAAACTTTTTTTATAAGTATCTCCATCTTGCTCCCCCTGTATAGATGCATCCACCCTCCCCTTCCCTTCATTATCCCTATTCCTAGAACCACTAATGTTCTTCAACTCTGTAATTTTGTCATTTAGAGAATGTTATGTAAATAGAATCGCACAGTATATGACCTTGTGAGACTTGCTTGTTTCACTAAGCATAATGCCCAAGATGCACCCAAGGAGTTACATGTATTGATAGTCTGTTCCTTTTTATTGCTGAGGAATATCCCATGGCATGAGTGTAGCACATTTTGTTTAACCTTTCACCCACTGACGGACATTTTGGTTGCAGGTTTTGGTTATTAAAAATAAAGCTGCTGTGCACACTTATGCACAGGTTTTGTAAAAACGTAAGCTTCATTTCTCTGGGATAAATGTCTGAGAGTGTGATTGCTGGGCCATATGGTAAGTGTATGTTTAGTTTTGTGTATGTTTAGAAATTGAATAAGGCTTATCTTTCAAGTCAAGTATGATTTTCTTCCTGTTTTGAAAGTAAGAAAGGAGAAGCATGGTGATTAGTAGCTCAGGCTTTGGAGGCAAACAGACTTGGGCTTAAATCTGGCACTGCCATCATCAACTGTGAGACTTGGCAAATTAATTAACCCTATTGTACTTACATGTCATTTTTTTTCATGTGTAAATTTCTGTAAACTGTCAATGGCACCGGAATAGCACCAGAATGAAAATTTGCTGCTTTCCTTGAATACAGGACAGGTGGGAGTTCTAGGAATGAAATGTATAAATATGCCTGTTATTGAGTAAGGAAAAAAGAAGCTGGTCTGGATAGCACTGAGAATGTAGCTGACGAGGCGATTTCCACTTCGGTCAAGATGGGCAGGGAGAGAACTGGAGACCGAGACAGCACAGGAGAACGAGGAATAGATGAAGGTTTATAACTGGGCAGCTGAAGGAAAACCTAGACTAAGCAGTCCCAACGTTCACACAGGAAGAAACAAGTGGGATATATGATTTGATTAAAAAAGAAAAAGAAGGAAAGGAAGAAAGACTCTCAGTCTAGCAGGGTTCTGATTGCTGGTGGCTTTCTAAGCTACAGGTGTTAGGAGCGATTCAGGGGTGGAAGGAGAGGGGAAGTATGATTAAGTCAGCAACTATTCTGACTCATGCTTCATATGTGGTTTTAAGCTCAAAAGTGAGAGTGTATATGTTGGGGTGGGGATGGCATTATAGGTGGTTTAAGAGAGGTCAGCTCTAGGGAGAAGTCTGCAGGAAAGGTCAAATAAAAGGTTTAGACAATGCATGGCCAAGTTCAAGGAGGCCAGCAGGGGCAATAAAAGGCAGAAACATTCTCAAGTCCAGATAACTAGAGTCAGCTATCAGGAGATCAGCAAAATAGATGAAGGAAGTGGGAAGAATGAATTTCTGATTCCAGAACACATACTTTTGCTTTTTATTTGTTTTCTGCTGTGTGCTGCTTCTGTGAAGCACCTGTGCCTTTAGGCATTAGTTCTAGCCAGAAAGAGATCAAAGACTGGCCTACCTTTGATGGGAATAAAGGATCGAAGTTACCTCGTGCAAGATTAGTAGAGGAGCCCTGGCCAGTGAGGCTCAGTTGGTAGGTGGCCGATCGATCTTTCTCTCTCACACTGATCTTTCTCTCTCTCTCTCTCCTTTCTCCCTCTCTCTCCCTTCCTCTCTTTCTAAAATCAATAAACATTTTTTAAAAAGATTAATAGAGGTGAATATATTAGGATGCTTTTGAATGCAAATAACAGTTAAAGCCAACTAACTGAAGAAGCCTCAAATAATAAAATTATAACCAAGGACAGAAGATTCCAGAGCAAGTCAAAACACCAGCACAATATCATCAAGGACTGCTCCCTCGGTTCCATAGTTCCTTCCGCCGTCATCTTTACACTGACCTCTTGTTTCCGCATAATGTGGATGGGCGAACAAGGTAGTAATCCCAGGATAAATCCAAGAAATTTCTTTTAGAGGTTTAGAATCAGAAAATTTAAAAACTAATCCTGATTAAAGGCTTCAGTTAGTTGAATTCTAACCGACTAAAATTCTTTAGATCATTTTTTATGTTTTATGCTTGCCTGAGATTTCTCTCTAACCTCAGGATCAGGCCACCTTCATGGGTTTCAATGAACTTCCTTTATTCTCATTCTCAGCACACAGAGCAATGTCTCCAAATATTTCTTTTAAGAAAGGAAGTGTATACTTAAATTTGCATAGTAGAGTACTTTCACATGGCTTGTTTAATCTAATCTTTATGAATCCTTGTGAGTTAGAGCAGATATTAATAACCTCATTTTGAGATGGAACAGGCTCAAGTTTAAGTGAATTTCTTCAAGTTCAAGTTTAAGTGAAGGTCACTGAGAAACTACATTGCAAAATTGAGACTTAAGCCCAGATATTTGGTTTCTCAATTCAGTGCTCTTTCTACTTTCAAGGACAGTACGTCTGATTGCTCGGGGCCAGTCCAGACTGCACATGTGGAGTCGGGCTCCCACTGCTGCAGTAATAACTGTCGGAACACAGAGTTGGTTTTATATTGAGAATACTCAAGCACTATAATCAGAACTGTGGGAAGGCCCAAAGGAGGAATCAGGTCAGACATTCCAGCTAATACTCTAAACATCAGTGCAATGAGTAGATGGCTATCTTTCATCCCCTTCCATTCCACCCACTGAAGAGTAGAAAGGAGGAAAGTTAGATAAGTACCATGGGGCATGGATGGATGCAAAGTACAGACGAAGCCTTACTCAAGGAAGCGGTACCACAGACCTCGCTCAGCTCAGTTTTATCCTGCATAAAATTCAGATAATAGCACCTACAATACACTTTTTTGTACTAATAAAATAAGATGGTGATCATTTTTAAAATATTCAGCAAAGGATTGTTTGCGTATTAGAAGAATAAAGGACCCCTTGCACATACATGACCTAGGCTCTAACTTCACATGGGGGAGGGGGAGATAAAAGTTCCAACGCTATAAATACCTCATTGATTCTCCTAGCAACCAGCCCCCACCCTTAGATGCTTTCCGAAGTCACCTTGTTAACATAAATACCTGTGTGGCTCCAAGGACTTTGTTAGGAATATCAAGGCATCTTTATCACTCTTATCACTTAGGAAATTCTAAGGGTTTGAGGAGTCCTGTGCCAGAAATAGGAAGGAACACCAAATATGTATTTCTTATTATAAATAACATCACCCCTCCCCAATCCACCAAACCTACTCTAACCAACACACGGGATGACCATGTAACTTATTGTACAACCAGGATTTTTGAGAATGAAAGAGAACATAATTAACAATTACCCTGGAATAATAGGTATAAATAGGAGTCATTCTATATACAAACTAGGATTTACGGCAACTCTATAAATATTTCCACTTGGATGTTTTGAATGTTACTCAACATAAAAACACTGAACCATTGATTTTCCTACAAGAATATGTTCTTCCTCACATTATTAAATTCCATCTATACTCATTCCATCTATATTTCATTCATTTGCTCAAGCCAGAAGCCTGGGAATCACATCCAATTTACCCTTCCCTTCTCTCACATCCATTTCATAAAATCTCTATCATAGAAATATCTACAAAGTGTAACCCAAATAGATATACTTCCATCCTCCTCCATCTACCTTCTCCCCTACCCATTGTATGACACCCCGTTCATTTCCTTCACAGGCTGTAATGTGGCCCAAAAGGGGCACCGTAACAAATCACAAATTCCTAACTGAGCAGAAGGGTGGGTAGTCACGCCCCAGGCATATAACGTTTCAGTAAAAAATTAATCTTTGCCTTCAGCATGCCCTGTCCATCGTTTCTGTGCATCTAGGTTAACACATCTTCAAAATTCTAGCTCCAATTCCAACCACCCTCAAGAGAGCACATAATCTTGTGAACTATCCCGGAACCCAATTCCCTCCCTGCTCCCTCCCCTCTCCGTGTAACCTTCCTTGTGTTTCCTCCTTAATTTCAAATGCTTAAAAGAAGCTGCAGAACTGTTATTCTGAGGAACATTTGAGATTTCACTCCCTGGCACATGTCATCACTTTGGCTCAAATAAATTCATAGCATTCTCTACGGGTTTGGACATTTCTTAGTTTGACAGTAATTATAGATTTGCTAGTTTACTTGTCACTGTCTTTTCTGGTGCACTTTCAGGGACCCTAAGGTATGGTCACCCAGGGCCTGGCATTCTTAGCACCCACCATAATGCCAACACTTACTGCTATACTCAATAAATGTTTATTGGATGAATGAATAAATGGATAAAAAAAATAAGCAAACCTCCTGCAAAACACCTTTGGGAAATTTGGTGTAAATAGTGTGAAATTGAGAATAATATAGCTGAGTCTTTGTGGCCCCATTAAAAAATCAGTGTCTGAATCTTTGAGAAAAAGACCTAACAACTGAGTAAGGTCAGAGTTAATGCCAGGAAACGGCAGGAATGAAGACAGACTTGGAGAAAAGCAGAGAACTGGTGAGTTCAAAGCATTCCCTCTACGCCTTTCATTTTTTCTGTGTGTAATTCCGTTTTCATTCCATTCCAATCTTGCTCTAGTAGAGAAGATTACATTGATAAACTGGTAAAACCAATCCTTCTGGTGAAGGAATGAAGGGGACCCAAGTTTTGCCACCATGAAGCTGCCTTTTGGGATATCGATTTTAAGCCGTTTATTAAGACACAGAAAGAACATTGGATCCTCTCCCTTCCTGCCTAAGAGATGAGGAGGAAAAGACCTACCCCAGGAAGGGAATTGCAGGAGGTTGCCTTCTCCTAACTTAACTCAACAGTGGAAAATAGAAAGCCTCAGGCAAGGCTTGTCAGTGAGAACCCCTGTGTCCCATTGCTTCTGGGTTGCCTACCAAGGACTGGCCTGTTGTACCCATACGTGCTCCACTCTTCTTCAACCACCTGTAAAGCCCCTGTTCTCACTTCTGAAATCAAAGACCCTGTTATCCACTTTTGCCTTTTGTCCAAAATGCCATATATGCCCAATGTTGCCTCACCGTCTTTGGGAATTTTCATGCATATGTGAATTCCCAAGTGCATGTATCAAAATCTGATTTTCTCTCATTAATCAGTCTCTGTTCATCTGATCATCAGCCCAACAAGAAGAAATTAGAAGGTAGAAGTAAAAGTATTAATTATTTTAGGCCCCCCCCCCGACAAAACACCCTTCTGGCTGATAGAATATGGAATCAACAGTGTTATATATATTGTTTTTCTAGAGTCATTTATTTGCAATAAATGCCAAAGGAGGATTCATTCCCTAACAGGAATAACACGTTGGACAGTCATCCAAAAGCCAAAAATATTAACGCTTTTTAAGCATTAACTCTAAGACAAAAATTAAACCAGAGATATAGTCTCAGTTCAGTTATAACATCATTCATATGAATCTCTCTGTAATAAACAACCAACCACATAAGGTGAGAGCTCCTGGAACAGGGAAAGAATAGGAGTGGGAAATGAAGAAAGGCAAGGAGCTGGCAGTTTCCGTGAGTGCATCTCATTCTCGAAAGGCTACACACCAACACAAACACACACAAGAGAGGAGTCTTTCACCTCTGAGGACGAACATTTCAAGCACACTCTGGGGTTGCGACTCCCTGGCCTTTGGCCTACATCCCTCAAAAGCAGAGGGCTGTTGTCAAGTTCGGCTGTGCCTCAGAATTTCTGTTTCTGTACCTCTCCTATTTGATACTGGAATCAATCACAAAGTATATCCATGGTAAAATCTGCTGTTACAAAACTTCTCTAATAGGAGAAAATTTACTTGCAAATATATCTGAAAGTTGAAAGTCTTGGTTTTAGAAATGTCAGTACCACCTATCATCGTGTGCAGGGCCTAGAAATACAAAGTGGGAGAAGCGTAGACCCCAGAAGTCTCGGAGGCAGGCCTCCTGGCTTGTAAGGAACTGTTCCTCCCAGGACAGAAGCCACCTTCGCCCCTCCTCTAGGACCCTGTCACCGTACGATCACTAGGCAAGAACGCAATCCTATTACCGCCATGCCAATCTTCCTGCACCGGTTAAGGTACTTTGGAGTGGAGGCAACAAAAACTCCAACTCCCACTGGCTTAAAGAGTCAAGGTAATTCAGCCCTGGCTGGTATAGCTCAGTGGATTGAGCCCGGGCTGGGAACCACAGGGTCCTGGTTTGATTCCCAGTCGGAGCACATGCCTGGGTTGCAGGCCAGGTCCACAATGAGGGCCATGTGAGAGGCAACCATACATTGCTCTTTCTCCCTCCCTTCTCATCTCTCTGAAAATAAATTAATAAAATCTTTAAAAAAAAATTATAAAAAAAAAAAAATCAAGGTAATTTATCAGCTCTTGTATCTGTAAAGTCCAGAGCGGACAAAGCTTTTAAGTATGGTTCAGTGACGGCTCCACCCCCTTTCTCTGCATGTTGACTCTGTACTCAGACTGGCTTCCCTTTTAGCGACTTATAGCAGCAACACTGGTTTCTTGCTTCTTCTT
Source organism: Micronycteris hirsuta (assembly GCA_004026765.1). Lineage (NCBI taxonomy): Eukaryota > Metazoa > Chordata > Mammalia > Chiroptera > Phyllostomidae > Micronycteris > Micronycteris hirsuta. Next base: position 31,432 of record PVJI01008515.1, read on the forward strand.
CCTCTTCAAGCAGAGAGACCCTTACTTCACTCACCCATTAGCCTGAAGCACTTGACTTGTTCCAACTGGACAACCCCAGAAGAGATCATGGTGGTAAGGGAGATGGGATTAGAACCATCCTGGATATAGGCAAGGGTCAGTCCATCCCACCTACGATGCAGGGCTGCAGCTGAATGTAGGAGGGTGTGACGTGCAGAGGCATCATCATGTCCACATCCAGCCTCTGTGTGGATTTCCTTGGTCCCTGTCACTTAGAACCACAAACAAAGCTAGGAATAGACACACTCAGTGTTTTTAGTCATTCTTTCTCTCTCCCTCCTCACTTTCTCTTTTCTCCTCCTCCTCCTCTTTCTTCTCCTTCCTTCTCCCCTTCCTCCCTCCCTCCCTCTCTCTCACTCTCCCTGCCATCTTTCCCCCTGCTTTGTTAGAAATGGCAGTGAAAGCAAGGTAGGAAAGAGGATGAGGAAAAACATTGGACAGCGTAGATGTAATGTCTTTAATTTTAGTAGAAGGACTCCGGGAAAGATTCAGTTATTCAATCTGCAGTTACCCAAGGTTTGGAGCTGTGGCCAGATCTAGTGCTTTAGGTAGGTAGATGTGTGTGGTTATTACAGAACAGAGGGGGAGGCGGCTGAATGATATGAAAGACCCTTCCTTTTTTCCCCCGGGGGTTCCTCTTCCTTACCAGGTTCACTTTGCCCACCGCCAGAGGAAAGACATAAAAAAAAGGAAAGGGATTCTTATTTATTTGGAAGTTGTACAGACTAAAGTTCTTTAGAATATACATAAACACACAGTCCTTCCCTCTCCCTCTGCCCCGTCTGGGGTACCCTATCTCACGCAGGCTCCCCGGCACCACCCACGTGGCAAAAAGGAGCACTTCCAAAGCCACAGAGGTCCTGACTTTCACCCAAGCTGCGTGGTCCCCACTCGCCAAAACCACATGGTCCCAGCAAGATGCCCAAGCCATGTGGTCCCAAAAGAGACACCAAATGGCTGCCCCGCCTGGGTTTAAATCCCAGCGCCCATCTTTCTCTGCAGCCTCATTTCCGGCTCCTTCCACAATTGGCCACAGCTGCCAGCATTCAGGGCAGGTGTGGCCCTTTGGTGTGGAGCCAATTATCTCCAAGCTCTTCTGGACCCCATTACAAATCCCTCTTTGGGGGCCCCCCTCTTGGCTGCATCCTGTTACATGGTGATCAAGAAAAAAATCTATTTGAGGAAATTTTAGAGGAGGAAGCAAAACAGTTTGATTACCCAGAGGTACTATACAAGTGTAGACAATTATTCAAACCAGCTACAGTTGGCCTTCTGTATTTATGGGTTTCACATTCTCAGGTTCAACTAACCACAGATCAAAAATATTCAAAACAAAAACCCCAGAAAGTTCCAAAAAGCAAACCACTTGAATTTGCCACAGGCCAAGAACTGTACTGAATCCAGAGGAATGACGTGATGTATAGGCATACCCTGCTGTAGCTGATGTGTATAAATACTTTACCATTTTATATAAAGGACTTGAGCATCTCAGAATTTTGATATCTGAGGGATAACAAATCCCCAAGGAACCAGTCCCTTGAGCATACTGAAGGATGACTGAAATCCCTAAGGAATCAGTCCCTTTTGATAGTCATGAACTCTTAGAAATTAAGTAAAGAAATAAAAATAGCCCTGGCTGGTATGGCTCAGTGGACTGAGTGCCTAAAAGCCGAAGTGTTGCTGGTTTGATTCTCAGTCAGGCCCAATGCCTGGGTTGCAGGCCAGGTCCCCAGTAGGGGGCGTGCAAGGGACAACCACACATTGATGTTTCTCTTCCTTTCTCGCTCCCTTTCCCTCTCTCTAAAAATAAATAAATAAAATCATCTAAAAACACAGAAAATATTGTGCATAGTAATTATTCATAATTGCTGGGAAAAATTGAAAACAACATAAATATTCCCCAGTAGGCAAAGTGTTATGTAGATGATGGCACATCCATTCAATGGAACAATAGGTGACAATATTAAATAACAGTTCTGAAGGCTCTGTAATATCACAAAGTAATGCTTATGATCTACTACTAAGTGAAAAAAACAGAATTTGAAAAATAGTTATGTAAAATGTGCATATCAGATATAATTAGGTAGAATATATATGTAAAAAGAGACTGGAACAGATAATCCAAATGATACTTGAGTTTTACTGAAATATGACTGTTTTCAACTTCTCAACATATTTTGTGATACTGTTACATTGCGTTTATAACTGAAAGAAATTAGAAAGCACTATTACTTGGCAGATATCTTCTCAGCAGTTTGCCTCTGTGTTGGTAAAAGAGCAGTTACAGTTAGGTGGTCTGTCCTCTCTCCCAACAGTACTCGCTCATTTATTCAACAAATCATTATTGAGCACCTACTACGTGTGGGGCACCAGGGATAGATCAGTAAGGTCCCTGCCCCTGTTCTTACAGCCCAGTGAAGAAGACAGGCAGTAAGCAGATAATGTATTACGAATCAGGAAACATGATATAAAGGTAACCAACGCAGTATCATAATAGGAAGGGGAACCTATTTTTTAATATATTTTATTGAGTATGCTATTACAGTTGTCCCACTCCCCCCCCCCTTTATTCCCCTCTGCCCTGCGTACCCTCTCCAACCCACATCCACCCCACCCCCACCTTGGTTCATGTCCATGGTTCGTACATATAAGATATTTAGCTTCTCCATTTCCTATACTGTTCTTAACCTCCCCTGTCTCTTTTGTACCTACCATTTATGCTTCTTATTCCCTGCACCTTTCCCCCACCCTCCCCACTCCACCTCCCCCGTGATTACCCTCCATGTGATCTTCATTTCTATGATTCTGTTCCTGTTCTAGTTGTTTGCTTAGTTTGTTTTTGTTTTTGTTTTTTTAGTTGTGAGTATGTTGTCATTTTACTGTTCATATTTTTGATCATCTTCTTTTTCTTAGATAAGTCCCTTTAACATTTCATATAATAAGGGTTTGGTAATAATGAACTCCTTTAACTTGATCTTATCTGGGCAAGCACTTTATCTGCCCTTCCATTCTAAATGATAGCTTTGCTGGATAGAGTAATCTTGTATGTAGGTCCTTGTCTTTCATGGCTTTGAATATTTCTTTCCAGCCCCTTCTTGCCTGTAAGATTTCTTTTGCGAAATCAGCTGATAGTCTCCTGGGAACTCTTTTACAGGTAACTGTCTCCTTTTCACTTGCTGCTTTTAAGATTCTCTCATCTTTAATCTTGGGTAACTTCATTACAATGTGCCTTGGTGTGGGTTTCCTTGGTTCCAACTTCTTTGGGACTCTAGCTTCCTCGACCTCCTGAAAGTCTTGCCAGACTTTCCTTTGCCAGATTAGGGAAGTTCTCCTTCACTATTTTTTCAAATAAGTTTTCCATTTCTTACTCTTCCTATTCTCCTTCTGGCACCTCTATGATTCGGATGTTGGAACATTTAAAATTGTCCCAGAGGTTCCTAAGCCTCTCCTCATATTTTTAAATTTTTATTTCTTCGTTCTGTTCTGGTTGATTATTTATTTCTTCCTTCTGGTTCAAACTGCTGCCTTGAGTCCCTGTTTCCTTCCCATCCCTATACATTTCTTTTATTTCACTTTGTATAGCCTTCACTTTTTCCTCTATTTTGCGACCATACTCAACCATTTCTGTGAGAATCCTGATTACCAGTGTTTTGAACTGTGCATCTGATATGTTGGCTATCTCTTCATTACTTAGTTGTATTTTTTCTGGAGCTTTGATCTGTTCTTTCATTGGGCCTTTTTTTTTGTTTTGTTTTGTCTCAGCATGCCTGTTACATAGTAAGGGGCAGACCCTTGGGTATTTGCCATGGTGGGGCAACCCAGGCCACTGTGTTGTGGTGCTGTATGTGGGAGAGAGGTTCAAGAGGGAACAATGCTGCTTGCTCTGCTCTCTGCCAGTTTTTACTCATTTCCCCACTACCCACAAGCAAACTGGGCCCTTCTGGTGCTGATTCACAGGTGGGTGGGTTTGTGTACTTCTAGAACCCTGTGGGTCTTTCCAATGAGCTCTCTTGTGAAGCTGGGAGTTTCTCCCACCGCCCCAAACCCCACAGGTTTTTTCAGTCAGAGGTTTTAAGGCTTTATTTCCCCTGCACTGGAACCCTGGGTTGCATGGTCTGTCTTGCTCCCCAGTTGTTCCTCCTGGTTTACCCACGTGCAAATGCAGGACTGCTCGCTCTGCCAGCTGCCACCTCGCCCCCCTTGGTCCTCCAGCCACCGCCTTACCGGGAATCCTCTCCACCCAGCTACAGGTCACCACCCCTCCTACCAGTCTGAATGAATGTTTCTTAACTCCTTGGTTGTCAGACTTCCATACAGTTTGATTTTCTGTCAGTTCTGATTGTTTTTTGTTTTTAAATTTGTTGTTGTCCTTTGGGTTGTGCAGGGAGGTACAGTGTATCTACCTACACCTCCATCTTGGCTGGAAATCCCAAGGGGAACCTATTTTAAAAGAGATGTCAGAGGAGCTTTTGAGCAGGTGGTGTTTAACTTGAGGTGGAAATGAATAGGTGCCAGGGACTGCAAGTGGCAGGACAGAGCAATTTAAGCAGATGACCTAAGGTGAGAGAGAGCTTGGCAAGTCCTGTGAACTGAAAGGAGGCCACATGGCTGGAGCATGATGCAAGAGAAGAGGGGTTCAAATGAGGTTGGAGAGGTAAGCAAGGACCAGTTCGTACAAAATCTTGGTTAAGAATTTCGTATTTTATTCCAAATGCAATGTGATCCCATTGAAGGGTTATACAGAGAGAAACATTGTTCAGTTTGCATTTTGTAGGGTATTAGGATCATTTAGGCTGCATATGAGGAATGATTTGGGGGTGATTAGGGGACAAGATAAGAAGCAGGGGACTAGTGAGAAGGTCTTCAGATTAGGGTGGTGGAAATGGCAATGGTTTAGAGTAAAAGTTTTCAGGGTGTATTTTCAAGATAAACCAGATGATATGGTGGGGTGAGGGGGAGTGAGTCAAGGACGATGCCCAGATTAATGGTTTGAGCAATTGGGTGTATGGCAGTGGCACTTGCAGAGATGCGAAAAATGAAGAAGAAAATAGATTTGGGGGATAAAATGAAGAATTCAGTTAAATTTAAATAGCATTGAACTGCAACACATAATCTGCTTATGTATACTCCTTCGCTCCAGGAATACCTGTAAGGATGGGGAGTAGGTTTTTCACCTTTGAAGTCTCAACGTCTTGAACAATGCACATGTTACAGCCTAGGCATTTAGTGTTTGTTACATGAACGTTACAGCTTTGCAAATACTTCTTTCACTCTAGTGCAATAAGATTTTAGTTAATGTGAAAAGCCTGATTTTAGACAGGGAAAACTTGATTGGCCATTAATTATTCTTTAACTTAAGAGGAAAAAAGAACAAGATTCTTTATTTTTTAATTGTTTGTTTAGTTTTCTGTAAACTAAAATGGAAGTTAAAAGCTTTACTGTGTGTTTAAATTCTTGGGCCTGCTACTGACCTTGTTCAAGTGATTTTACCTCCCAGTGTTTCAGTTTCTCCATTTGCAAAAGGGAGATAATGGTAGTTGCCTTATCTCACAAGGATGTCATGAAAATAAGTCAGATAAATTGCTTTGCCCTCCTTGAAGAGGGACTCTAGAAAGTACGCATTATTAGATACGATGATGAATACCCACAACTTCAAAGATATTCTTAAATTGCGCCCCCCCGCCCCCCAGTCTTTGAACGTGTTAAGCCTATGAATAGCACTGTGTTAGGTGTTTATACATTTCTGGCAAGCTTTTACCTCTTGTTAAAGCAGTAAATGGTCTTTGAACAAATGTATTTCTCATCTTTGATAACTATGCTTCCTTGTTTGTACACTTGAAAGATGATTATCACCTGGCATATAAGGTCAAGTTGAACTCCTTGGTGCCATTACAGTTCAATTGCTGCTTTAATTGAGTTTTTCTTCTAAGATTGAAAATAAGCCATTTGTTTTACGTTGGTAAGCTACGTGCATTCTAAAAAATAATTGTGAGGTAAATATAACTATTCTCTGCAAATGATATGTATAAATAATGTTTTTCATTTTAGCTATAATAACCTCATTCAAAATTAATATAAAATTCAATATTTTCATTTCTTCATTGACATATTTTTTCTGATGGCTTTTCCTAAAATTGCTTTTAATAGCTATAATTACACATTTTAATATTTCTAATATAGACAGCCATGGCATACATATAAATATCAGCAAAGTGAGATCCTACAGCCCTCCAGACAAAATACAAAATAGTAAACATCATCTAGAACAACATTTCTTAATGCGGGTGTGCACCTAGTTCGTAACTAGTGTTAGAGAACAGACTGGCAAGCCAGTAGCGCTTCCATCCTCACCCACACATCCCTTACCCGTACACACAACACAAACAAAATTCCCCTGTCTGAGCAGCCACAGTGCTCCCATCAGAGTGCTGTGAAAGCCTTCCTTGCAAAGGAGAAGAAGACCTGCCTCTCCCCTTTAATAGCACCCTTTCAGGTAAGTGTCTGCATCCCCATCTGACGGAGCTGGAACTGGAGCTGGGTGACTGACAGCGTGGCCCCGGCTAGGACAGAACACAGGCTACAAGTGCTTGCCCACAACGACACCCTCGTTCCCCTTTCTTCCTGCTTCCATTTTTCTCTCAAGGAAGAAATGAGAATTGAGGCAACACAAATAAAAACACTGCACACTTTGATGATTTTCTAAGAGGGGAGACGTAAATCAGGGTAGAGGAAGGCTACAGGGGAAATAGTCTCAGTTCCACCAAGCGATGGTACAAGCTTCCTCACGGGACTGCCAGGATTTGACAGGATGGACACTGAAGGACAGGCTTATTCCTCGGGCAGAACCACTGGGACAAATTTCCTAGGTCCTATGTGTGGGAAGGAGTAGCACTACTATTCCAGAATATTATTAAAGTTTAATTTTGAAATTCGTCTTTAGTGATACTCCCAGGGGCCTATTGAAAGATGCCAATAGCCTCTTCTCAAATACAATTATATTGTGTAGGCCTTGAACAGGTGGGATGGCCCAAACTCCCACATTTCTGGGGAAGGCATTCCTAACTTCTGGTGTCATTGAATTTGCCTAGGCCAAAGGTCATAAATTAGTAGCCTATAATGGGCCAGATTTTATCTCAAAGGGTTTAAAAAGAAACTTTGTTTTCATTGTTGACACTATTACAGATGTCCTGGTTCACCAACCCACCCCCTTTTGCCCACCTCCACCCAACCCACACCTGTCACAAGTTCAGGGGTTCCCGGGCCACCTTTGCTTCTGACCAGCAGGATACAAATTCAGAAGTTCCCACTACCCCCTCAGGTTTGAAGATTTGCTAGAATGACTCACAGAACTCAGGAAGATGTAGTACTGATGACCACAGTTTCATTAGAGCACAAGAATTCAAATCTGAACCAGCAAGAGCAAGAGACACACAGGGTAAACTCTGGGAGGGTCTCTGATGTGAAGCTTCCATCGTTCTCTCCTGTGTCCTCGAGGACACCGATCCTCTCAGTGAACTGATACATGACAATACAGAGTACTGCCAACCAGGGAAGCTCACCCAAGCTTCAGTTTGTCCAGTATTTTTATTGGGGCTTCATTACTTTGGCATGATTGGTTGAATCATTGGTTGAATCACTCAACTCAGTCTCGGGCTGCCTTCCCCTCCCAGGTGAGACTGATGATTCCACTTTCGGTCTTTCTGGTGTGACCAGCCCCATTGTGAGTCACGGCATAAACTACTAGTGTAGTCTGAAGGGCCCGGCACCATTACAAAAGGCACTCTTACCGCTCAGGAAATTTCAAGGAAGTAGAGGCTACTTCCCAGGACTCAGGAACAAAGGCTAGACAAATTCTTTATTATACACCCACACAATATTTAAATTTTGTTTCAAAGTAGCTACCAACATTTAAAAGTCAGTGTTTACCTAAATTCTAAATTTTTTTGTCCTCCGTTTAAGTATTGGCAATTTTGGGTCTCCATTCGTACAAGGCTACTGCCCCCTTTTAAAGTGACACCAATTCTCCTCACCATCTCTCTAGGCTCTGTTTTCAGTGTTCTTGGCATGATTCGCTCCTTTGTATCTTTCATGTCCATTGCAGACATTTAAATTTACAAAATCTGGCCTAAGCCTTGGGTATTTTTGCTGTTTTTATTTCCATCACACATTACTACCTTAAAAAAATAAATGGGGAAGGATGATCATTACCTTCTGTCATTTCAGTCTCATTTTAGTTTAAAACCCCTCTCCCTCCACACTTTGTGTAAGCGGAGGTGACCGTGGCTTGTGCCGTCCATTTGTCTCTCAAGTCTTGAACCAAGCTAACCTGAAATTTTTTACTGCAGAACCAGGACAAGGTGAATTAAAGGTCATGTCATACACAGGCTCAAGAAGTACAGCTGATCCAGCAATTTAAAAAAGAAGCCTCTCATTCTAAAAACAAAACAAAATCTATGTTGTCATTTTTAAAGCTTGTTATACCTTCCTTCAGGAGCATAAAATTCTCACATCCCCCTCCTGTATTATTTGAAATTCAAAATAAATAACAGAAACTAAATAGGGCAAATAGTTATCTTCAAACTTCATATACCTTCTCAAAGTCACTTTCACAGATCACTTGTTTAAATATGAAATGCATGAAAGAAGCCCCCCAACTACTTCGGGGCATGTGGACACCTATAGACTCAGATGTTACATTGACCTTGATGTACAGCAGATCCCCCAAAATTGTGGATTCCATATTTGTGAATTCATTGACTCACTAAAATTTATTTGTAACCCTAAAACCAGTATCTCCAATGTTTTCAGTCATTTATGGACATGTGCCAAGCAGGGAAAAATGTGAGTCACCTAATATGAAGTTTCCCAGCTAAGATCAAACTAGGTGACACTCTACCTTCTTGTTCCAAAAAACAACACTCTACACCAGTGCCTTTTTTACCTGTGACCTTGAGGTATAATTAGTGACACTTTGTGTGTGTTTTCTTTTTGTGCTTTTCATTGGTGATTTTGCTGTTTAAAGTGGCCCCCAAGTATAGCAGGGCTGTCTGGGGTCTCTAAGTGCAGGAAGGCTAACAGGCCTACAGAGAAAATACTTGTGTTCTTGTGTTAGATAAGCTTTGTACAGGCATGAGTCATAGCGCTGTTGGATATGAGTTCACTGTTACTGAATCGATAACACACATTAAACAGAAACACAAATAAAACAAGATTATGCATTGATCAGTTGATGAAAATGTTGTGACCAGAGACCCACAGGACCCATATTTTATATTTTCCCTAGGAGAAATGGCTGTTTTCACTAATTCAGTATTTATAGTGATTTTATAGAACTACCACAAATAACAGGGATCACCTGTCCTTCTAATATAGTGAAACAGAACATTAGACTTTCCAGCACAAAATCACATTGAAGAAGATTGTGGAGGGAGGAAGAAGGGATGAGGGATTGAAACTAAGCTCACAGGCAAGTAACCATTAAGAATGCTATTTTAAACCAGAAAGTGATTGAAGTTAATATTAGTCATCTTTCCCAAACAACATTAAGGTGCCACGCAGTACCGTAAACAGGACACGGGACTTGAAGTTGGAAGGCCTTAAACAGGACACGGGAAGGCCTTTGTTGCTGGTCCCAACTCTGCAAATAATTAACTTAGGCAAGTAATTTGAGCCCCTCTACTATCAATGCTAGAGGGATTTAAATCTTGTGGCAATAAGAAGTCATAGCTCTGACCAGTGTGGCTCAGTTGGTTGGGAGTTGTTCTGCAAATCGTAAAGGTTGCTAGTTCGATTCCCAGACAGGGCACATACAAGTGGCAACTGACGAATTGACTTTTCTCTACTGCCCTTTCTCCTTCTCCCTAAAAAATAAATAAAATGCTCAAAAAAATAAAGAAAAATGTAAGAAGTCACATTTGCTATCATTATTTATTATCTGCAAAAGGTTGTCATTTAAATTCTCACTAGGTGAACTCGATGGCCCCTTCTTATTCCAAATTATGTAACTTAAGAGAATCATTTTGCCAAACTAGAAAAAAACATATCAAATGTTCGTAATACTAAGAATTTTCCCCTGTAATATTACAAGACAGAGGAAGGATTTCAACTGTAAGAACTAGTCAACAGCTCTGGGCTCCTTTTGAATTGTATTTGTTAAATCAGTACGGTATCTTCTTTTTAAAAATAAGAAAGACAAAAGGATTCCCAGCAGATGGCCATGCTTTGTCTAAGGCCAGACATCATCCCCAGCTTTGTAAATGTGAGGAAGCAAAAGTACCACTAGGTGGAGCAGGAACAAAAGACATCTACTTGTTGAGAGAACCCTGGCAGTTCAAATCTTAAAAGGCACACCTGAGTAAAAGGAAGCTCAGCAAAGCAACCTCGGTTACTTTAAGGAATCTAGAAAATCAGTACTAGAGCTTCACTCAGTTACCCTGAGAATTCTTTCCGCAAAAACATACTGCCTGGGGGAAATTCTTTTTCCTTAGAGAACATTACCAACAACAATGCATTCCGGTTTTTCCACATTTCTTAACAGTATAAAACTGAGGATTGTATCAGATAAAACTCAGCGACCTATTTTAGCTAATAGGCTGAGATATTAAAGACCTACACTTTCTTAAACTTACTGGCCTGGCCCTCCCGACTGGCCCTTTGGATCATAAGGTCAGATTCACACATAAGCCTAGAGTGAGGTTTTGGGGATTAATGGGCAGAATGGCCTGTGGGTTGTTTCGTTTAACCTCATGGGCCATCAGCTTATTTTTTCTGAAAGGAAACCAGACCCAATTCTTTGGTGAATGAGGATGGGGGTATAAATTTCCTTGTGAACTTATTTTCTGTCTGACACCACTTAGTATTTTGCATCCAAAGGCAGAGGAAAAGATGAAAAGCAACTATTAAGGAATATGGTTTTCATTGTTTTGAGAACATACTAGCTCTCCTAGTTAATACTTACAAAATGTTTAATGAGCTCACACACACACAGAAAAATCACTGCTCTTCTACACTTGATTGAACTGGTCTAGATCTACTCCGGGAGGAGCAAAAACCTCAAGAAAATTCCCAAGCAGTAACTACGTTGTGCTACAATGATGAACAATAACAAAACCAAAGGCGAGAGATTTTGCCTCATACAGGACTGGCTGGCTGCCTACTCAGCTCATTGCCCACTCACTTGGGACACCTTTGCAGGCACCTTCATCTGTCCTTCGGCCACCTATAAGCACCCAGGTCCAAGGTGCAGATCTGGAGGCCCATAAGCACACCATGGACTACAAAGGGAAACGGACTGGCAAAACCCAAGCCACCCTTCCAGTGGGAAAGGCGAGTGCGTCCCTCTCAAACCTCATAGCCCCACTGCAGGCTGCACGTGTCCGAGCCCAGTCCCTGGTGCAAGTCCCACAGCTCAGGAAAGTGCACCGTGCGCGGGACCCGCTCCGTTTCTCTCCCTGCGTCAAGTGCCTCACCCTCAGCCCCCCGAGAACCCCGCGGCTGACAGAGCCCAACTCTTCACGGCGGCAACGGGTACCTCCGGAGAGGCCCCAGGCCAACCGCGGCCTCCAGGCGGGGCACGGAGGCTGGACGGGCGAACACAGCAGGGTCCTGGGCCGGGTAAGATAGCCAGTCGCTGGATTTTTTTTTTTTTTTTTTTTTTTTAAGCTCTAAACTGGATGGTGGACGGCGGTAGGCCAAGGCTTTTCGGCCCGCTGAAAGCCAGCGAGAAAAACAGCGGGCGGGGAGCAAAAGCACGGCGCCTACGCCCAACTCAGTTAGGGTTAGGTTGAAAGGCCGCCTTCACCCGACTCAGAACCACCCTCCGCACCCAACGTGCACCGGGCCGCGCCTCCTTATAAAGGAGCAGCCGCCGCCCGCTCCTATTGGCCAAGGCCCGCCTGCCACAGCTCTCGCGAGATCCAGCCTCGCAAAAAAAATTTTTTTCAAAAGTTCTATATCCGGCCATGAAGTCAGTCAGTCGCTGCACTTTCCCTACATCTAGGGGAAGTTTGGGGTCTTTTTTAAGATGCACTTTAAAGGTGGAAACTAATTTTGTACTGCAGAGTGCTGTTCCCCATCCGCTGCGGACCAGGCACTGTGCACTCGACTACACTCAAGAAATTAGATTTCACAGAAAAATTGGAAGGCAGGAGATACTAGAAAGTGATTCTTAACTCTGATTGCGACATTTAGAGAACTTGGATTCTCAGGCAGCACTGAATAACTCAAAATTTTAGCTGGCCTTATTGAGTTGCCTCCAACTTCCTGCCCTGGTCCTGTCTCCTTAGAATGAATTATCTTCAACATCTTGAGCAGAGGTTGGGTATTATTCAGTATACTACTTTTTACAGTAAGGACTAAATATACTTTCTTTTCGGAAGGGCTTTCAGACATTGGTTTTGTTTTAATGTTGTAAGAGCAGGAAGGATACAAACAAAATTTTTATATTTTATTCCCAGGTTACCTGGTAAGGATCACTTAGAGCCTCACGGTGGAAGCTGGAGTCTACACAATATTCCAGGCTGGTTGTTGTATTAACTACATAGAGACCAGGATTAAAGACTGTGTGCTGGCCTAATCTAGCAAGCTACTTCAGGATCACTTTAAACTTAAATCTCTTAACCTGTTTAAATCTCAATTTCTTAACTTGTAAAATAGGAATAATACTTGTCTATTTTTCTGGGATATTGAAGTAAAGGATTATTCCTATTTTAGAAAAAAAGTACTTCAAAACTTCTAAAGTGAGCAATTGTGATCAATCTCTCTTCAGTGGTTGTCAATCTATTGAGTGCAGCATGTGCTGTTTAAACTGCCCTCAGTTTCTACAACTTATCCAATCTACTCTTGCTTACAATCATTAAAATGGGAGACACATGCCAAACATGTAAATGCACCTCCTCACAAATCCTTGACTCTAACCAAACTGAGTGAGTTACTGCTACTTGTACATGCCTATAATTTTTATACCTTGGAGCCTTTGCCCTAGTGTTCCCTCTGCCAGGAATGCACCCCGGGTCAATTCTCTACCTCAATATACCTACTTGTAGTCCACCATAGAACGCATTAGAGAAGGGGACAGAGATGAAAAGGTAAAGTCCTCAATCCCTGTCTTCTAAGAACATATCTAGTGAGGAAGAAAGACAAGCAAACAAAATGATACGACCGCATGAATAAAATGGTTAATAGACGTAAATGTAATATAATGTGCTGGGGGACACAGATAATCAATTTAGACTCCATGGAGGAAGCAGCATCTGAACTAGACCTATAAATTCTCTAATTCTGTGAGCAAAAAAGTTCCTCTGGGGACATCATCTTAGTTGAACGTCACAGCAACCATGTGAGGGATTGGGATTAGCAACCCCACTTTATAGATGAGGAACTTGATTTTCAAGATGTTTAAACAATTTGCTTAAATTATGCAGTTGGCAGGTAGGTGGCAGGGCCGGACCCAACCCCAGATATGCTGCCCCTAAATTAGAGGGAAGGGCACTCTATTAAATTCCAGCTGTCCTTCAAGTCCTGCCTCAAATCCAAATCTACCATAAAGTCTTCCTTCAGCCCTCAAGGCATATTCCCTTCAACGAAATCCCAGAGCAGTTTTATACTTCTCTTAGGACACCAAATCACTTTCTATCTTGTATTATAATTAAGGTATGAATTCTCCTGTTATACTAGACTGCTGGCTTCCTTGGGACAGGATCTGACTCCAGATTTAGTAGAGTGATTTGCATAGGGCAGATACTACTTTATGTCAATACTGCCATCATTCTTTCCACTACACAGGTCATTTCAGACCTTTCTTTCCCCTTTAGACCTATTTAATTAGGCACCAAAACTTGTCCATTTTTCATAATTCCTTCTTTTTAATTTCTATTGCCCATAATCTTGAGTATAAGACTTAACTACTTTATCTCTAGTTTTTAACTGATCATCAAATCCCCAGGGCCTTCCCAGTAAAATTTGTCCTCCAAATTATTGCCACGTTCATCTAATTTCCTTATGTCTTCTGCTTTTAAATCTTTGTTACCCTTTGCTTATAGGACATTGAACACAAAGCCTTCCAGTCCCTGGTTTTAATTTTAATTTACCTTCCTAATATTGCTCTTGGTCTGCTCCGTATAAGCTCTCTTCATTTTAACACAACCATTCGATTGAACGTGCCTTGAATATGCTTTGTTCGTTTTCATCTCCAGCCCCGTGCTCATTTCCATTATGCTTGTCTGGATATCTGCCCTCTTCTCCCCTCTCTCCACCCCTCCTAGTGCCACCCCATCCATGATGGCATACCTCTGCTGTGAAAACTTTTCTCATAGCAACCTTCTTTCCCAAAGCTTCATTGAACTTAAATCTATGTCATTCATTTAGCGCATAGCATGTTGCATCACAGATTGCTCTTTCTCCAAGGGAGATGGAAGATCTCCAAAGTCAAGAATAATATTTGCAAGCCCTGGCTGGGTAGCCCAGTTGGTTAGAGCATCATCCCAATACACCAAGGTTATGGGGTTTGATTCCTCCCTGCAGGACACATACAAGACTCAACCAATGAATGCATCAATAACAGGAACAACAAATCGGTGCCTCCCTCAATTCAATAAATAAAAATGTTAAAAAATGTTTCCTCTAGCCCTGGCTGGTGTAGTTCAGTGGACTGAGCACAGGCTGGGAACCAAAGGGTCCTGGTTCGATTCCCAGTCAGGGCACATGCCTGGGTTGCAGGCCAGGTCCCCGTGAGGGCCATGTGAGAGGCAACCATACATTGCTGTTTTTCTCCCTCTCTGTCCCCCTCCCTTCCCCTCTCTCTAAAAATAAATAAAAATAAAAATCTTAAAAAAAAAGTTTCCTCTAGCATTTAATTTGGTCCTACTCAATAAACATCTGTTGACTGCTTCACCATTATTTTTCCGCATTATAGAAATGCAACAGAAACATGGACATTCCAGTAATTGAAATATTTTCTCTCTTCCCAGAAACATAATACCCAAAGTTTTCTGTCCCACACACTCAAAACACTTTCTTCTAAGTATTCATCTGTATTTAGAAGCATCTCTGGTGTACTATGTTGGGACCAACTTCTTTAAATTCTGCAGCAGTGATCCACATGTCCTGGAAGGCAGACAGGGATGCAAGAATAGAGCCTCCCATCCACACTGATATGTTCCTTTCTGGGGGAGCTATAACTTGCACAGGGGTATTGGCAGGCGCCACATTTGCTATATCTTTAACTAGCCGCTTGTCTAAACCAGGGAACAAGGTTGATCCCCCAGCAAGGATAATATTGGAGAAAAAGGAATTTCTCAAATCTGAATCGCATTTCATTATGCTGCTGAAGCACATCTTATCAATGCCAGGAGTCTCAAGATTCATGAGAGATGGAGAGAAGAGGGCCTCTGGACATTGAAAGAGCTGGTCATAGAGCTTGATCATCTTCCCATCAGGTAGTTGGTAAACTTTCTCTATAGTACAAGGTCTCTTGGCTATTTCCTCTTCATAGTTCATTGCCACGTAACAAGAGGTTTCCTTAATGTCTGCAACAATCTTTCTGTCTGCAGCACTAAGCAGCATGATGCCACAGTCCTTCAACAGCATCATGAGGTAGTTGGTGAGGTCAAGGCCAGCCAGATGTAGCTGCTGGACACCATGAGGAAGACAGTAACCTTCAAAAATGGGCACACACTGGGTAATCCCAGCACCTGAATTCATCACAAAGCCAGTTGTGAAGCCAGCAGCAAAGAGAGCCAGCACCCCCTGGATGGACATATAGAAGGCAGGAACCCCCAAATGCTCAAAAAACACTTCAGTGATCTGTTGTCGGTTGGCCAGTGGGTTCAGTGCTGGCTCAGTAATCAAGACGGGGACATCACAGGGCTTTAGCTTCAGGTTGTGGTCATAGACATGCTTCCATGTGATCTCCATGTCCCCCCAGGAAGTAACGAGACCACGCTCCACTGGGTAGCTGTAGGAAGAAAAATAGCATAAATGGCAGTTTCTACCTTTCAAACCTGGGTCAATCCCCACATTTATCACCAATATCCCTATATGGTCAGTGACTGCCAGAGCCTCTTAGAGAAGTTAACTACAAGCATAAGTAGCACTACCTTCCTCTGCAATTTCTGTTGCTTTCCATTCTCCCTACCCACTTTGAAGACCCTTTGTGACCAAAAAAAAAAATGTTGGCAGAGGCGGCGTTCATCTTCACATAATAGTTAATTGAAGAAAATAACCCAATGACAAAGGTAGCATGAACTAACATTCTTAAATGAATTTGAATTTTATGAATGACAACTTTATACGTTTGGGTGCATTCGCATAGAGTGCAAGTAATATTCACTCATTAGATGACCTCAGAGATTTGTGGCCTTCGCTTTTGCAATAACGCAGGCTAGCTAAGACTCTCCTGGCTTCCTTACCTTTTCCCTCATCCTTACGCACCTCATCAGGGCTCTGGCTCCTTCCCCTCCCCGCGGGTCCTGCCCGTCAGAAAAAGGCCGTACCTGATGGACAGCGAGCTTCTCCTGTCCTGCGCTAGTTCACCCACGAACTGCTCCAGCGCGCCCTCCGCCGCCCAGCGGCGGCCTTTGGCGCGGCCGACTATGTTCGGGTAGATGAACTGGGGCTCCCGGGATCCAGCCAGGCCCACCTTAAGCACTCCCGAGCCGTTGTCGATCACCACCCGTAGCGGGTGGTTGCTCATGCTGCCCACGCCACCGCCGCCTCCGCTCGCCCCGCCGCTCCTGCTGCCCTGGCTGCGGGCACAGCCGGGCGGGCTGGAAGTGCGGGCTGCAGCCCTTAGGCGGCGTTGCGAGGTGCCAGTGCTGCGCGGGAGCAGACGGCCTGGAACGCCGCGTCACAAAGGGCCCCTGCACAGGCCCTTAGCGCCCAGGCCTAGAGACTCTCCGGATATGGGGTGCGCTCCGAAGTACAGCCCGCCGGGGGGTCTCACGGTGGCTTCACTCCCTAATCTCTGGAATCCCGGAATATCTTTATCAGGAAAACCTGATTTTCCTCCCCAAAGATACACTCTAACCCTTCACTAGTGGCTTTCTCTAATACCTGTATGAGCTATAAAAACGGTTTTATTTCCCCAAACCATTGAAATCTGGTTAATAAGTGTTGATCCAGGAGCCTGGGAAAGCTCTGGAATACTCTGTTAAATGGGGGGAAAAAATGGAGAGATTAGGCAAAGGAAAGGTGTCCCAGCAGGGGAGGTAGGTCCCTGCTTTTGAAACCTTGTTAACTTCTGAAAAGAGAAGGGAGGAAAAATGATAGGATTTAAAGTGAGTTAAAAATGTTTTTTATTGTTTCTATAGACTGGTCAATGGTTGTGTTTCTTTCCTGTGGCTTTTAAGCATCAATGTACTCAAAACCAAAATGGTAGAATCTCGGTATTTGTTTGTTTGTTTAAATTTAAGCAATCTCATCAGGTTATATATCCCGGGGTAATATGGAAACTAATTCTTATAACGAAAAATTCTAGATTTTTAAACCTAAGGATGTGTCTCTTTCTTTGTAGGAAAAGTCATATTCCTTAAATCATATGAAGCTCAGGCTTAGAAACATCGTGTGCCAGAAAGGGCATCTTGGTGTCTGATTTTCCCCTCTCAGTTTTGCACACCCTGAAGAGGATTTTAAAATAAGTACGCAACGTGGAAGCTCTGATCTACAGAAGCAGGGAAGGCAATTCAAAAGCTATTTACACGTCCCTCCATAAGTGGCTTGGCAGAGTCGCTTTCTCTCCAGCTAAATCCCAGCTCCGGGGTTTGGAGATGCGCGCTGTTGCGGAAACAGGGAGTGGAGTGTTCGGTGAGGGCGCACCCTTCCAGGCCGGGGGAGCCCAGGCACTCGCCTGGCACTCTCAGCAGCCCAACGCAGAGAAAAGATACATAATAACCACTTCTTTCCCATGGAAGAAAGTGTACCCGCGAGAAGGGCAACTAGCGGGTGGGTAGGTGGGGGCTTTAAAAAAATATTTCAAAAGTGCTCACAAATTCCAACTTTTGAAATAGTAGCACTGTTCCACTGGACAGATGGTTATTTTATCTTCCCCTGCTTTATTAGTTTCTTTCTGGTAAAAGTTACATTAATACTGTTAGTTTTAAGAACAAACTGCAAGCTACAATACTTATATATAGGAGTTCCTGAAAGCAGCACCACAGCTAAGTTTCCGTAGTGTAGTGGTTATCACGTTCGCCTAACACGCGAAAGGCCCCCGGTTCGAAACCGGGCGGAAACAACTTTTCTCCCGCTTTTTAAATGACAGTGCCTAGCAAATAATGTATGCCCTGTGCAATAAGGGCAACAGACTTCATTTTAAAAAATTCAACTCACAATTCCATGTTGGAAAAAAAATATACAGCTTAGAAAGGGACATTAGTGTGAAAACTTTCTTAGCCCTATCGCTCCCTGAGCACTTTTTGTATCACGTCATTTGGTTTTCCCGTTAGTTTTCCTCCTAAGAGTGTAGATTTTTCTTAATGACAGACGGAGACCATGCTGTATTCGTACTTTATACGAATTGTCATGCTTGATACCTAGGAGAGACTCATACATTTTTCTGAATTAATAATTCATCAAAAAGGGTTCTGACAAAAATTGAAGTGGAATCAGAAAGAAAGGCATACTCAGAGAGACAAAATTGTTAGATAGGACAAGGGTCTGGGTCATTCTCACTAAATGTTAGAATGTAGCATAGTATTTTACATACCAGCTGTAAACAGGATGAGTTTGACAGGAACTCAACTAGGTAAGTGTAGCCAACTGCAAAGAAGTTGGCGTGTAATTGACCAAACAGTGTATATAAGCAATGGCTAAGCCTCCCGTCTGGGAGACAGAGCTTTGGATATGAATCCCCTGTGTTCTTTATTTGTTACAAGCAAATAAAACTAACATGCAACAACCACTTCGTTTTTTAATATAGCACCCCAAGCGGCCAACCCCTCGAGTTCAGTAACAAAATCAAGAACCAGCCTCAAATTTTTTTTCTTCATAAACATAACAGTTGTGGTTTTACGCACAAAAATGATTCTGAGTAGAAATAAGTTATGAAAACAGCAAACAGAATCTGGCTGGAAAAGTCTTGGAGAGAAGACACGAATAAATTCAAGTGAGACTGTCCTTTACAATAAAGTTGCTAATACGTTTCCTATGGTTCTGACACAATTTTTAACAACAATGTTGAGGTTTTGTTTTTCTGAGATTTTTTATATCTGCGGGTACGCGAGAAGAGTACGCCTTAACATAAATAACAGATCTTACGTTTCTGCTCTTTTTGTGTATTATGCAAACTGGCTTCCCTCCCCTTCACTATACAAAATATGAATTAGATGTAAATAATTGTACGAAAATGTTCCTAGCCCCGACTCAGAACTCTTTCCGGTATAACGCCCACCTTCCTCCAATGTTGCGCATGCCCAGTGTGCCCTATTGCTTTGCTCTGCTTTCGTGCTTCAGACTTCTATCTCCAGGTAAGGGTGTCCTGGAAACTGGGCTACAGTTGGCCGACGCAAACAAAACCCAGGAGGTCCCAAGAGCTTTCGGGTACGTAAACTGACAAGGGGTGATCAGTCTCAGCTCAAAAATTCCCCGTGGCCGAGAGCCCAGTACACAAAGCAGTTGTTCATGAGGAAGGGAAGGATGATGGGAGAAGACGAGCAACTACAAGCCCCAGCATGCAGTGCGCAGTTTGGCTCCTGGAAAGAGGACTGCGATGCAGCTCTGCCAGGCCTCGGGCCAAATTCCGGCAGAGCGCGAGACACCGACTGTCGGCCGACCAGAATGCTGAGCATGAAGAAGACAGGCGGGGGGCTGTGAGCGAGCCTTGAGGTCCCTTATCTTTGACGCTCGCTATCTGGGGGCCCCTGGCATGTAAGGGGTGTGTGTGTTTGTGTTTGTGGACTCGCCAGTTCAGCCCAGGCTAGTATTGGACCTCCAGGGTCCTAGAGCCTCCAGGGTTGCCAAGGGCCGCCTGGGCCGGATGTGACGTTACTGTGGAGGAAGAAGAGAGAGGCGGAGCGGAGCGTGGTGACGTCTTCCCAAGATGGCAGCGAGAGAGTGAAGAAACAGTGTTCCCGCTTGGTTTGTTATTAGGTGAGTTCTGTCTTCACCCCCAGCCCACCATCTCTGTGCTCTTCAGACCTTGGGCCACTGGGGGGCAGGCACCTTGGAGGTCGGGGTCAAGTCGGGACGAAATTATTAATGTGGGAAGCTTGGGCGAGGCAGCCCGGTGTTGGCCTTGGTTACAACCTTTGCTGTAGGAATTTGGGGGAGTGGGAGCTGTGCGAAGGGCCGGGAGCCAGAAGCCGCGAGAAACCACCTTTCGTTGTCACTCTACCGAGCCACCTTGAGTGGAGATGGGAGGGGAGTGAAGGGGTGTGGCCTCTTCCCCGAGAGGGACGGAACCTTTTGACAAGTCTTGGCCTTGCTCATTCTCCACCCCCTGGACACTTGCCTAGCGTTTTGAAGCAACTGCACCGCGAAAGCCTAACAGGTTTTGGTGACTTGAGGGCAGTTTTAAAGATCTCGTACCGTGTCTTTTCATCATCTTTCCTATGGAATCATTCCTTAATGGTTAATTTTTTTTTTCTTAACATACATGTATGGCTGCTGAGCTTGAAAATCTGAAGTTTCAACTGGTGCAAAATCGAGAAATTTTGTGGTGCTTTTTTCCCCCAGCTTGTGGAAGTGTTTTTTCACTTTGCCATTTATTGATGTGTCCAAGGGATTGTGTTAGTTGGCCAAGATGAAACGAAGATAGAACTTATCCCTTCAGCATTTTTGACCATTTGATTAAAATTTTCTGGTGGGGGGATAAAATGAGAACTGACTTTTCTCTTGTTCCTGTTATGCCCTGTGTCCCTTCTCCCCTTACCAATTGCTTACTTAGGTAAAATGTTTGATGGAAACTTAAGATTGCTGATTTGATATTTTTTGTCTTTTAGAACAAGGGTAAAATTCCATTGACATATCAAAATGCAGTATTCGCACCATTGTGAGCACCTTTTAGAGAGACTGAACAAACAACGGGAAGCAGGTTTTCTTTGTGACTGCACTATAGTGATTGGGGAATTCCAGTTTAAAGCGCATAGGAATGTGCTTGCCTCGTTCAGTGAGTATTTTGGTGCGATCTACAGAAGCACTTCTGAGAACAATGTCTTTCTTGATCAGAGTCAGGTGAAGGCAGATGGATTTAAGAAACTGTTGGAGTTTATATACACAGGAACGTTAAACCTTGACAGGTAAAGTACACAGTTTCTTTCATTTGTAAAAACTAATCAACAATCTTAGGAGCTAAAGTAGATGTATATTTTTTACACTGTCCTTGAACCCCAACTCTTTGAATGTTGATGTGTGCAATGTTGTTTTCTGGTTTTTTTTTTTAAGCAGTATCACTTATTTTGATGAACAGACTACATTTTTAAGCACAAAAGCACAGATGTTAATACGATTAAAGCGTTGTTTCTAACACATTTGATTTACATACTGAAACAAAGCCTACGATTTCAGTTACATAAATTTGAAGATCAACCACAATGAATTCTAAGTGAATTCTGGTTTTCCCTTGCTTTTTGGTCTTTATGTTCCTCTGGTCTTCTCTCCCCCTCACTTTCTGTCCCCTGTTTCTTAAGGTGTTTGGGGTGAAGGACTGTAGATAGAGAAAGAAGAACCTCTGTGTTCATTTAATAGAGCTCCCATTTCCAACTATAAGTAGAAATGTTCAGGACCTCTTCCTGATTTTGATTCAGGAAAATAACTTCATTGGAGTATAAATGGCAGTGAGTCCAATATTAATGCTGAAGTCAGGTCCAAGGTGCTAAAGTTCTCCAGTATGCTGATGTTGTCACTGCACCAACAAGAAGTAGGTACTGAGGACTTTGATAATGCAGGCACTGTGTGTTTGCCATACATAACGATCTGTATGATTAGCTTAATAGCAATGCGTTTATTAGTTTGTTGGTGAGGGAGAGGGGGAGATTAAAGGAAAGAGAATCCATATTGCTCTTATCTTCCCTCCATCTCTTATGAAAGTGTGAACATGAGTAGATCATAATCTTCTGACATAGAAAGATTGTGGGCTTTAGAATTAGATCTTGCCTGTCAGTCACTATGTCTCTGAGCAAGATGCAAGCTCTCTGGGCCTCAGTTTTCCTGTCTGTAAAAATGAGATGGTAATAACTACCTTGGTGTTTCTGTGAAGATTAAGGATTTATTTGAAGGCCCATCTCCCAATGAAAATTAGTTTCCTTGATTTTCCCTTCCCATTCTCCCCCCCCCTTTTTTTTTAGATTTTATTTACTTATTTTTAGAGAGGGGGGAAGGGAGGGATACAGAGAGGGAGAGAAACAGCAATGTATGGTTGCTCCTTACATGGCCCTCACTGGGGACCTGGCCTGCAACCCAGGCATGTGCCCTGATGGGGAATCGAACTGGGACCCTTTGGTTCTCAGCCCGCACTCAATCCACTGAGCTACACCAGCCAGGGCTCTCTCCCCCTTTAATTCCACATTTCTTGGAGAAAAATAGGTAAAAAAAAAATGAGAAACACCTGAAATTCTGCCATCCACTGATAACTACTATTAACATTTTGAAAAATAGTCTTTCATTCTTTTCCAGATGATCTCCATAGATATGTGCACATACACATTCAGCAAAATTCTCCTCTCTCTCTTACATTGCAGCTTATCATGGAATGTAAAAATACCGCTTTAAAAAGTTAGAATCATGATGTTCCCTAATGCTTTTGAAAAAGAAACATTTGTGCTATTTTGGAATTATATTTTAAATGTTGGTATAATGAAATCTTTGAGTCAGTTCTGTATAAGTTGAATAGAGGAAAAAAACAGTGTTATAATCTCATGATAAATTATTTAAATTTACTCAATAGTTTACTGTAGAAGTGCCTGTGATTAAAAATTCAAAATATTTTTTAAAAATTCAAAATGTTTGATACAAAATAACCACAAAACAAGTGAATTTTGTTTGCTCTTTAATTTAGTGTTTTCCCTTTCTCAGTTAACTTTGCTGGGAAAATCTTTGATTTGAAGAGCTTCTGGCTTCGTGCTTTCAAGCAAAAAACTAGTCTGGGGAAAAGCCAGATGTTTTGGTCAAACTTTTGTTATATGTCTTTCCTGGAGAGCTAATTGTTTGAGCCCAGCTGCAAATGTAAGAGAAGACTTACCAAAAATAGAAAGTCTGCAATTTAGTGAATAATAGAAAATTAAGTGGACTCAGAAGCCAGATTACCTTGGTCAAATTTTGTTGTTGTCTTGGAAAAGTTACTCAATTTTTTTGGACCTCTGATCTTTCTTTTGTATGTAAAATGGGGATTATAATAGATTTCATAGGCATATCCTGAGGTTAAACTACTCATATAAAGCATTTAGCTAGATACCTGCAATATGTAATTAAGTAACTTTCAATTACTGTTCAAAAAGTAAAAGCAAATTTTCAAGCACTGTAACTTCATGCTTGTAAACAAAGCACATCAATTATTGGCATAAATAATGATGCTTGATTCTCTTATCTGTAACAGATTATAGGCTATTTATGAAATGGATAAATAATTTGTATGAATTCTTTTAATTTGTGACTCAATGTTAGTTCATATTGGTCTTAGAGACTACTTGACCTTGTCATCTGTTTGATGGTTCATTTAATGGAGCACGGAGCACAATTATAGTATGAGACCAAAGTATAAAAAGTGATAGAGTAAATTTGGCTTTCATTTTAGTGGTGTGTCTGATTTATTATAACTTGATTCCAAAGATCATTGATTTTATATATATATAATATTCCAAAATTATAGCCAAGGGCCGTAACAAAAGATGGTCTTAAGTAATGTTTTCTTATCTATGGGAAAGACTCAGTTTGCAAACAGGTGTTCCCAAACTGTATTTGTAGTATGTTTTGGAACTTGGAGTGGGATTTCCCAGAGAATTAAATGGTCTTTCAAACTGGTGATTAGGTTTACAACGTGGCTTATAAATCTAGTCGATAATCAGCTGAAAAAAATAGTTATATGTATAATAAAAACAAATTTTATCATTAACAGTTGTTGTAATGCTAAATTTGAAAAGGTGAAACAAGTGGCACTTGAGGCAAAGCAGATTTAATTAGATTATGAGAAAATGGGTAGAGATTTATAGATACTGTATTACATATACTCTCAATGATCTGAGATGTTCACAACACTAGTAATTTTTAGTTTCAAGTTTTCTTTTAAAGGTATATTAGTAGTGCTATATTTATATTATTAGCTACGACTAAAACCCTTCTCTTGCTTATATACATAATGAATATGAAAATAAGTTATTTTTTCCTGGATAATTAAATAATATTTAGGGGATGGCAAGTAGAAGAGTTACTTGAGGGAGGAGTGTGTGTGTGTGTGTCCTCTCAAATAATTAAAAGGGTCACATTTTTAGTGTTAATGCCAACTCAATTCTGATTTTACAGTTGAGAAGACTGAAGCCAGTATTAGAGTACTCAAACCACCTTTCACTACATTGTAAACTTCTGGAGAGCAGGGACTATTTGATCATTTTAATGTCCCTTTTAGGATACACGTGGTGGGTGCTCACTAAATATTGACTAGAATGTTGGACACGGTGACCTAAGTGTTTCTATATAATTCTAATGTGACAAACTCTCTAGCTAACTTAGCTTGGTATCTCTCACACACCAAGTGGAAGGGTTAACAAGAGAGGGAGCACATTCTCAAACCTCTCCCTCCAAGTATGATTAATGGACTAGCAGCATTGACATCACCAGAGTATGTGGTAAACATGCAGACACTCAGGCCCACCACAGACCTGGATCTGAATGTAACAAGATTTTTTGGTGATTCACATGCATAGGAAAATTTGAAAAGCATTGTTAAAGTCCCTCACAGAGGGAGGAAAGCAGAGAAAGATAATAGGAACGGTTCTTTTAGACTTTTCCTTTTGTCTAGTCAGAAAAGTTGGTTGCAATCTGAAGAGGGCTCAGGGTGAATGGGAGGAGGCAGTAAGTTGCTAACAGCTACTTTTATGTTCTAAGTGTTATTTAAACCAGGTAGAAATTTTAACATTTTTCTGTATGGTACCTAGATAGCTCTGAATTACCATTATTTTTCAACTTTTCAAGTTCTGTAAAGCTGGAGATTTTTGCTTAAACATTACTCTGAGCAAATGAATGAATTTTTCCTCTGAGTAAATGCATGGATTTGTTCTCTTAGTTATGCCTTTCTCATCTTTCTGCTTCATTAGATCTTTAAAGATGTTGAAATATATGTGCAGCTCTGTTACAAAAACAGTTTTTCTTTGACCAGAATATTGTCATTTAGCCTCGTTTCTTTACAGCTGGAATGTTAAAGAAATTCATCAGGCTGCTGACTATCTCAAGGTGGAAGAGGTAGTCACTAAATGTAAAATAAAGATGGAAGATTTTGCTTTTATTGCTAATCCGTCTTCTACAGAGATATCTAGTATTACTGGAAACATTGAATTGAATCAGCAGACTTGTCTTCTTACTCTACGAGATTATAACAGTCGGGAGAAATCAGAAGTGTCTACAGATTTAGTTCAGGCAAATCCTAAACAAGGAGCTTTAGCAAAGAAGTCTTCTCAAACTAAAAAGAAGAAGAAGGCCTTCAATTCCCAGAAAACAGGGCAGAATAAAAGAGTGCAATATCCCAGCGATGTTTTAGAAAATGCATCTGTTGAATTATTTCTAGATGCAAATAAATTGCCCACCCCTGTAATGGAACAGGTTGCACAAAGAAATGATAATTCAGAACTCGAGTTGACATCAGTTGTGGAAAATACTTTTCCAGCACAAGATATTGTGCAGACTGTTACAGTGAAACGCAGACGTGGAAAATCACAGCCAAATTGTGCTCTGAAAGAACACTCTATGTCTAATATAGACAGTGTCAAGAACTCTTATGAACTGGAGAGCTCTGGGGAAGAGCTGGATCAGAGGTATTCCAAGGCCAAGCCAATGTGTAATACATGTGGGAAAATGTTTTCAGAAGCCAGCAGCTTGAGAAGGCACATGAGAATACATAAAGGAGTCAAACCTTATGTTTGCCACTTGTGTGGAAAGGCATTTACCCAGTGTAACCAGCTGAAAACGCATGTAAGAACTCACACAGGTAAGACTGGTTTGTAGGAGATTATAATTGTTTCTATACTGCGACCGAAATAATACTTTTTATAGAGAGCATATTAATATACAGTGACCAAAGTTTGATATATACTTGTATGTGTAAAAGTATTTAGCATGTTAAACTGTTGAACATTTCTTTATAATTGTGAGCAAATATTTAATGGCTATTTATTTTATTGTAACTGATACTCTGTGGTCCTAATACATGAGTTCTTTCCCCCATAGTTAAAATAAACATAAATTTTGGTCTAGCTTATTAAGTATTTAATACAAAGATACTAAAACTAATAAGAAAAAGTAATTACAACTCAGGCCAATACTCAGATTTTGTCAACACATCTCACCACTTGCTTCCTGGCCTTTGTTAACTTCTGGACGTTTATTGGCATTACACAAGATTCCTTCCTCAGCTTCTGCATTTACCTATTAGTGCACTTAGATTTGTATTTTTTAAGTTGCAATATGTATTTCTCTAATTGATCACTTTTTACTGTTTTGAGTTAAAAAGTACTAATTATTTTAACTCTACTCATGTTTCTAATAGTTAATCTGGAAGAAGAGATCTTATTCGCTTTTTTCTTGCAATTAACATTTTCAGAATATTGAAACTAGTATTGTTGATGGACTCTTGAAAGTTTATATGACTTATGCAACTAAAACAATATTTCTTTCTAAATATAGATTTCTTTTTGTAGGTGAGAAGCCATACAAATGTGAATTGTGTGATAAAGGATTTGCTCAGAAATGCCAGCTAGTCTTCCATAGTCGCATGCATCATGGTGAGGAAAAACCCTATAAATGTGATGTATGCAATTTACAATTTGCAACTTCTAGCAATCTCAAGATTCATGCAAGGTAAAAAACAAAAACAAGATAAGTTGTTTGATCTTTGAGTCTGTCATTCACAATAATCTCATGAATAGTCCTGTATTAGAACTCAGGACAGCAGAGTTCTGGCTGCAGTTCCACCATACAGTATTCTTAGCACAGTCAAGGAACCACGAGCTCTGGTGGCTGGAGGAGGATAAGAGAGAGTGAAGTGAGATCAGAATGATAATAAGGCATCCAGATTGTGTAAGGTTTTATGGGCCATTTTGAAGCTTTTATTCTTGAGATTGAGAGATAAGTGATTTTGACGTTGCTGGTCTTTTAAGAGGATCATTCTGGCTGCTGTATTTGGTAAAGATTGTAGGATTGCAAAAGTGGAAGCAAATTTTCCAGTTACGAAGTTCTAGGTAAAACAAGTGAGCGTAATGTTGGTTCAATTAGATTGGTAGCAGTGAAAGATAAGTAATGTCAGGTTCTGGATATATTTGTAAATGTGGGACAAACAGAATTTGTTGCAGATTGGATGTGGGGTATAAAAGAAAGGAAGGGAGGGAGATCGATCAACAATGATTTTGACATTTTGAGCCTGACCACCTGAAAAGATGGAATTACCATTACCTGAAATAGAGAAAATTCGTGAAAAGAGCAGTTTAATCAGGAGTACAGAAGTTGTTTGAGTAGCATTCTGAACATGTTAAATTTTAGATGACTATTAGACATCTGGAGATATACAATAGACAGTTGGTTATTTAAATCTGAAATTCAAGGAACTTGTTTGATCTGAAGATAAACATTTGGGAGTCATCAACATATATTGGGTTGGCCAAAAAATTTGTTTGTTTTTTTTCCATATGATAGCTCTAGTACCTCTTAGTTGTCTGTAACTTCATTTGAAACAGTTTCGTTAGATAGTGTTGTGACAGCTTTCCTATCTGGTGCATTTAAAAAATCAAAGTTGGTGAATTTTTGTGCAGCCATTTTAATATTGAAGATGGAAGAAAATAAACATTTTCATCATATTACGCTTTACTATTTCAAGAAGGGTAAAATGCAACTGAAACACAAAAGATCTGTGCAGTGTATGGAGAAGGTGCTGTGACTGATCAAACTTGCCAAATGTAGTTTGTGAAGTTTCGTGCTGGAGATTTCTTGCTGGACAATGCTCTGCAATCATGTGGGCCAGTTGAAGTTGATAGCATTCAAATTGAGGCATTATTTGAGAACAATCAACATTCTACCATGCAGGAGATAGCCAGTATACTCAGAATATCCAAATCAATAAAGTTGTTGGTGAAAATGAAAAATGTGTCTTTTATTTTACAGAAAAAACCATATGGACTTTTTGACCAATCCAATAGATGGTATTGAAAGCCATACATTGGATGAGGTCACCAAGAGAATGAGTGTAGATAGAAAAGGGATCAAAGAATTGAAGTCATAAGACACTCTTAAGAGCTCTGGAAGATGGGCAAGAACCAGCAAAGGTGACTAGGAAGGAGCAGCCAATATAAGAGAAAAACCAGAAGAGTGGAGTGCCCCAGAATCCAAGTGAAGAAAACGATCTCAGAAGGAAGTAATCAGCTTTCTCAAATTCTGATGTTTGGGAGAAGACAGAATTGACTTGGATTTTGCAAAGTGAGAGGTCAACAGTGCTTTTGATGAAAATAGTGTTAGTAGAGGCTAGTGGAGAATAGATTAATAGAGAAGAAATAAAGTAGAACGGTTGGAGACTCAAGTTTTTGTTAAGCAGTAGCAAAGAACTGGAAGAGCAAGTAAGGTCAAGTGTCTTTTGTAAGACGGGAGACGTCAGTATATTTGTCCACTACAATCCGACGGGATGGGGAAATGGATGAGGTGCGGTGGAAGAAGATGCAGGAGTGGTACCGAGTCAGAAAGGGGGATAGTATCTGAAGTACAGAAACGGGTGTAGTCAGATTCAGATGAAGTATCGCTCACCATCCTCAGAGTTAACAGGAAGGAAAACAAACTATATAGCTACAGATGTCTATAGGTAGAGAGTTGTGATGGTGGGAATTTTCTGACTGCTTAAGTTTTTCTGTGAAATAGAAAGCAAAGGAATCACTTAAAAGTGAGGATGGATAAGGAGGTGCTAGAGTTTTGAGGAAAGAAAACTCTTGAGGAGTGAGTGAATGGACAAGCAAAAATAATTGCCTGCAATATTAGGGGCACATTTGAAAACCATATAAAGATGATGGCAACACTTTTTGAACTGGTCTCAGAACTGATGTTTTTTAACAAAGCATTTAAACTGTTGGTTTTAAATACATATACTTGGTCTGTTAAGATGAAATGAAATAAAATACTATATGAAAGTTGTGTGAAAAATGCTTGCTATATAAATTGACCTCCAAATTGTTTTACTTATTAGTATATAACTCTATGTATATTTACTAACAGGAAGCATAGTGGAGAGAAGCCATATGTCTGTGATAGGTGTGGACAGAGATTTGCCCAAGCCAGCACACTGACCTATCATGTTCGTAGGCATACTGGAGAGAAGCCTTACGTGTGTGATACTTGTGGGAAGGCATTTGCTGTCTCTAGTTCTCTTATCACTCATTCTCGAAAGCATACAGGTAAGAAATTGATGTGGAGAGGCTGCTTATAGTAAAGGAAGTTGTAAATGAACTAAAAGCAGAAGTTGAGCCTTTACAGAAAGTAGATTACAGACTGTAGTTACGTATCTGTTGTGTTTGTACTTTTTGAAGCTTTTTATGTTTATGATTTTCTGATAAACGTTATATATAAAAATATTTTCTTTAAAAAGAATATACAGTGGGTGAAATTTTTATCATATAACATACATTAAAATCATAATTTTGACAATGTATAAATTTGAGTTGAAACATTTTATGACCTTAGAAAAACTCCTTAGCCTCTTGAAGTTTCATTTCCCTTGGATAAAACTGTAGAGTGAAATTAAGGGGTAGGGGTGGATTTGGGTAGAACATTGATTTTGTGACTTCCTACACAGACATTCTAAGATTTGCATATTAAACAGATACTTTAAATGCAAAGTATAAGTTTTCAGACAAATTCTGTTAAAAGATTTTCATTATTTGTAGGGTACATTTTTAATAGACCTTTTCTAAATAATTTTATTCTTAATATACTAGATAGCAAGAATTGAAATATGGATTGATGAATTTACATGTTATTAATCATATAAAATCTAATTTCTTGCCCAACTCTAGTCTACTAGAAGGACAGTTGCGGAAATAAAGTTTTATTATGTGAAAAGCATTGCGTTACATGAACAGTATAAATACTCATTTCAGTTGGACCACACTGAAAAATACCTCTAAAATACAATATAAAGAGGTTTTAATTTAAATAATATGTTAGAACAGCTTACTTTGGATTATTATAATTGATAAATATTATATTGGTATAGTACACCACTTCGCTATCTTTTATTTTCCATCTAGGTGAAAAACCATACATATGTGGTATTTGTGGGAAAAGTTTTATTTCCTCAGGAGAGCTCAACAAACACTTTCGATCCCATACAGGTCTGTGTTTAGGGGGAACGTATTATTTGTTGTTCTAATTTCTTTTTATGTAAACCTTGATTTTTAAACCATTATGGACTCTATGGTATCTATATAGTAATATTTTAATGCATAAATATCAACTTTTCATTTGCTTATTTTGTTTTTTTAGTTGTTAGGAATATGAATTAAATTTGCTCGAGAATTGTATAATTTTCTAAGAAATATGCCAGATAATCAAGTTTTTAAAAATGAGTTTGATTTAATGGCAGATACACCAAGAAATGAAAAGGAATCAGTAATAAGATATTAGATTTTCTTATTAAACAGTGTTTAGTATACAAGTTTTAGGAATAAATTTTAACATTGACATGCTTATTATATAACGTAGTATGTAAATGGTATGAAGAAAATACTGAGTAAAAAAACATTTAAACAAAGGAAAAAGCCACTTTGAAAATGTGCTGTTTTGACTTTTTCTTTTTAAACATTATCCCTCATAATTGTTGCCTAGAATAGTGTGAGCATCTAGGAGACATTTAAGAAATGTATTGGCAACTTCTATATTCTCATGCTGTTTGGTTTGCATAATAGAGCATCAAATGGTTCTTCAAAAGAATTACAGTTTTGTAACACTTCCTTCTGTTAGTTTTTTACAGGATTTTTCTAGTAATTTGTAAGCTACTTGAGAACAGAAAAACATAATTATGCTTCCTCCCCCTATTATATGTCTTAGCCAGGCTCTGGCATATAATTGCACTCAGTAAATGTCTGATAGAAATAAAAGAATGTTTTGGGTTTTTTGGGGTTTTTTTGACTGACTTGAGAGACAGAGAGAAACATCAGTTAGTTGTTCCACATAGTTATGTATTCACTGGTTGATTCTTATATCTGTCCTGAGTGGGGATCAAACCCAGTACCTTTGTGTATTGGGACAGTGCTCTAACCCACAGAGCTACCAGACCAGGGCTTTAAGAGAGAGGGTTTTTTTTTTTTTTTTTTTTTTTTTAAAGTTTAAAATTTCTGTTAATGAAAATGCTCAATGTTCCCTAAAATGGGGATGCTTTACATAAAGGAAAGGAGTGCCTAAATATAGAGAGGGGTTTTTATTTCACTATATTAGAACCACGTGATTAAAATGTAATTTGAAACTAAATTTAAAGTGTAGTAATGATTGCCTTGTGTTCCTAAACATTGATATTTTTGTCGTACTTAGTTTCTAAAATAGTGATGTTTTAAACTTTTAACTTGTTTTTCAGGAGAAAGACCATTTATCTGCGAATTATGTGGAAATTCTTACACCGATATTAAAAATTTAAAGAAGCACAAAACAAAAGTTCATTCTGGTAAATGCTTATGTTTCTGAAAAATTTGGTGCGCTCATGTTGGTGCTTTTAAAATGCTGAGGTGCACAGAACAGTTTAGATTTTTGTAAACTATATACATACAAGTAAGGTAGCTTTATAATTTGCACTGTGAATGTCTTCATGTTGACCTAATAATACTGAAATATTTTCTCCTTTAAAAATCTGATTTATGAATAGTTTTAAAAATGAATATATAAGCAAACTATCACTATTCCCCGTACTAGAATCTGGGTTGCCTAGAGTTTACTATAGTTTTATGGAAAAAAAGACCATCATGTACATTAACCCAGATATATATGTACAAATCAATATGGACTTCAAGTATATATATGGAAATAAAGAAATGGGAAGCTATAAACTATTACGTAAAAATAGAACTAAATGCGATTATGAGACCAGATGCGGGCTATGATAGAGACACAGACGTGCTGAAGGAGAGTAAATACTTCTGAGGTGTGGAAAGGCTGAGTCCTGCGGAACTTGCAGGACAGAGAAGAGCCCGAGGATGGACATGGGAAAGGAAGGGCTCGTTCCAGGCAGCGCTCTGAAGAGAGTCCCTGGGACAAGGAAGTGCAGGCCATATTCTTGCAAGAACTGAGTTGGAATTTTGTAAAAGCAAACAGACAGCTTTGCCTAAAGAGGATAGTGAGATTGAAATCTTGTCAGTACTGTGGACTGTCAGGAGCACAATAAAGCTAGTGGAAAATTTGAAGGCAAAATGTATCTTTAATCAGTGTGATAATCCCTTGACTGGAGCAGAATTTCTCACCTCTGAAAATATATGAACATACCATTCTGAACTTGAATTTACAGAATAGTATGAACAACTCATTAATACAATCAGTGAACAAACAATATTTATTATGGGTATAGCACTGTCGGGTATTTTAGTCTAGTTGAGGATTAAGGCATACCTAAATTGAGGGTTAAGTAGCACTAAGAGATAGGGTGTCACAACAAGGCAGTATATGAAACATCGAAAAGTGAGTGATAAAATAGATAAGAAACAGCTAACCCTGGGCTAGAACAATTAAGTCCATTTTTATTGTGGAGCTGGTGTTCAAAGCTAGTCTTGAATTCCATACTGATTTGCATGGATAATGAGAGCAACTCAGCATAAGAGAAGCAGCTTGAGTGAAAGTACGGTGGTTGAAATGCAAGGTCTGGGAACTGTAAGGGTTTTTGTTTTGTCTAAAGATAGTATAATTTTTTCCCTTTCATTTCAGGGGCAGATAAAATTCTAGATTCTAGTACAGAGGATCATCCCTTATGTGAACAAGATTCCATACAGAAAAGCCCTTTATCAGAAACGTTGGATGTGAAGCCTTCGGACATGACTTTACCACTGGCCCTTCCACTTGGGACGGAGGACCACCACATGCTTCTGCCTGTCACAGACAATCAGTCTCCTACATCCGACACGTTGTTGAGGTCATCTGTGAATGGGTATTCAGAACCACAGTTGATTTTTTTACAGCAGTTATACTGACTTTGTGAGGAATATGGAATTGCTAAGACATCTCTGGTAGTAAACATGACCATTTCTGGTAAGGTGCAGATATTCATCTTAAAATACTAGTTATTTGAGTTGTGGCCATTATGATTCATTCACTCAAGTAAAGGCACCTGATGCTGCATTTTAACCGCAATGCCTGTTTGAGTTTTGGCTTTTATGTCTAGATTACACCTGAAGCTTTTTAAGAAATGAATTATAATACAGTAGCACTATTTTGGTTGGTTAGGTTTCATTTTCTTTTAGAGCTGCCTTAATTCCATTTTTATTTTGCGTCTTAGAATTGCCTTCCATGTAATGAAGTGGAATCTGTCAGTTTATATGATTCAGTTTGACCTGTGTGATTTAAAACTTTTCTTTCCCTCAAAATTTAAGTAAAATCTACGATGGCATCAGCCCAAGAGTGTTGCTGTTACTAAGCCCCACAGACCAATGCGTGAGGGAGAAAATAAAATTTTGTATTTCTGCCTAAGAAAATTTAGGTACTAAATAAGAATTATGCTATTTCTCTATTAATTTAATCCATTGGAGATAACTTTTCTAATGAAACAAAAGGAAATGTTTCTCTTAAAAGCTAGAAAACTGTGTATAAATTTTTGTTCATTTTTAGAACTCAGTATTCTGGAGAAAACTAATAATACATTTGATTTGAGTTACCTGAGACTGCATTTTCAAAACAAGTTTATAATAGATATTTGGTGTTTTTACCTTGTTACAAGACATTTTCAAAATTTGACTCTGGTTATGTTTTAATAGGTTTCTAGATTACTGAAGATGAGGAAAATTTTGATAAGCCTCTTGTTATGCACTTTTTAAAATATTAAATTCTAAAATGAATTTTCTAAATATAAACTTAAAGCATACTATAAATCACTTGGCTTCTGAATATGACTGATTATATTACATAGGTTTAGGAAATTAACTTCAATTATAAGTAAACATTTGAGTTATCAGAAAGCCAATTTGTTAAGCATTTTATATTTGAGTGTTCTATAAGTTTTGAGACTTAAAATTTTATAGTAAACCACAACATTTGGTGGTGGTTGTAGCCTCACAGTAGCCCTTCTCCTTCCTACTGAACATAGAACATTCAGTATTATTCTCTTTGCTACCACTCTTCCCTGTCCTACTTTTCCACATACTGACTTCTTTTACTGCGCGATCTTTGGACATCAAATTACCTGTTTCACAAAGTCAGTTCTTATACTGCTGATTGGACACCATGGTGACATATTTTATTTCTGCCATGCATTAGTTGTGGCTTGTTTTTGTTTTTAAACTATACCTGTAATAAAGTTAATGTATTTTCCATTGGTATTGATTTCTTTAATTGTATTTTCTCTGGGGTCCTGGTCATAGAAACCAACTAGAGTACATAATAAAACTACTTCATTCTTGTAAACTGTAGAAATTGTCACCATTTCACAGCACACTCAGCATTTTCACAATAAATTGCCACCTGTGGGATTGACTTAATTGAATAGAGTTTGAAATATTGGCTTGTATTTCTATCAAACATAGTATTTAATTATTTATCTGAGAAGGCTAATTATGCATGTATATTAACATACTGAGTTTAAATACAATTTATAGAGTTATAAAATGTTCAACTAATCTGTCCTGGCTTAAATGCAATGGGAATTTATTGGAATGTGAAGATTTTAAAGAAAATTAAAAGACTCAGCTTTTTAAAGAAGTCTGCTGAAATGGAGAGGTTATATTTAATTGACATCTTCATTAACCCAAGCATCTAATAAGTAAAATTTCTTTTTAAAAACACTACAGTGATGTCATAATTCTGTGAGGGCAGAAATTACCAAATTTCCTCTAATGTGGTAATTAGCATTCTGCCGTTGCATAGATTAACCACATACATTAGTATTATTGGATTAGAGTGGGTTTGGTTGATGTGCTTTTTTCATCACATTATCTGCTTCTTAAATAGTTTTATTTTAAATTGGGATGGCTTGATGCTCTTCCAGAATGACAGGTAAACAAAGACTGAAAACTGAATTTACTGTCTTGTCATTCTTCTATAGCACCATTCCTTTTTTTATCATGGTGTGCATATGTTTTAGTTGTATCCAGTATCATTCTAACAAAGTTATCATTTTAGTTCAGTTCACCTTTAAATATATTATAATACAGTGTGCTGAGAAGGGTCTATTAATTATTTAAGCTAAGTATTTTGAAAGTGTTTGGGATGCTGAAGATCTTACTGAGAAACATTATTTTCTGAATCTTATATTTGTATCAGATTTTTCTTACTGTATTGATAGAGATTAGACTTTTCAAAAAGAAACAATAGATTATATATAAATGATTTTTGCTGTTTTTAAATGTTACTTGTTTTATGTTTAACTTCATAGAAGGATTTGATAGACAAATTTTAGAAAATTGTTTTTCTTTCTCTATCAGTTCTATTGCAACAACAGTTTATCATTTTTCTGTATGTTTTAATTCTACAGAAATTGTGCACATGAATAGTTGAAACATACTCACGTAAAGACATGCATTCATGTTTCTAAGTACCCAAGAATAATAGTTCTAACACTTGATGCATCTCGGAAACACCTTTATAGAATAATGATATCCAGTCCCCACCCCAACTTAGGCCTATTGAATCTTCAGGATATATATATGCTGGCAAAGCCCCACTGGTTATTTTAATGTATACTATACGATGAGAACTATTATCCTATATATTTCTTTATGTTCTTCCTTTAGGAAGCATTTATAAATGAAGCTCTTGATATAACTTCCCATCTTTTTCAGAGATTTTGAGTCTGTAGAACTTAGCTAGAAATACCACCAAGTAAAAAGAAATTGTATTTTAATACAATATCTGTAAATTCTACATTTTTATTCATTATTTATGAACAGTATTGAGATTTACTTACTGGAGTATTAAGTTCTTGAGACAACAATATGGTTTATTCTTCTGTCTTCTGCAACCCCTGTTCCTATTCATTCAGGTGAGATTTGGTATAATTGTTTAAGGAATTAAGTAATCATGCAGAAATAGGTTATTCCGTTTCAAGAAGAATAGACTAAAATAAACACTGGATGTGAACAGATAGTTGGATTAAAATATCTGGCTACTATTTCAAATGCTTGAAAGTTAAATCATAACCCATAAAGCCACAAAGATAAATAAGATAAACATCCTTAAGTTTACAGTGAAATAGGAAAGACAAGCCTGGATATAAATAGCAATAAAATAAGTTAGAATGTTGAGTACTACAGGGGAGGAAAACAAGAAAGGAAATGCTGAGCAGTCAAAGGGAGCTGAATGGACAGAGAAAGGACCATTGCTCCCCTGGATCTGCAAATGAGACGGCTGATGGGAGCAGGTTGGGCACAACTGACTGTAATAGGCAGAATGGGGAGCAAGTGAAAAATGGGACAGACGTCTAAGACATGTCCTATGGACACAGTCTGTACCTATACCATCTTACTTGCCATAGTCCTCTACCCTTAGCCTCTGCTCAAGGAATGGGATTAGATAGCCAGGTTTATAACCCATGTTCTCACACACACTGAACTACAAGTTGAGTGCTGAAGGGCAGGGGTTGGACAGCCACATTTATACCACATGATCCCATACCACCACAGCTGACCAAACACCTTACTGGGGAGAAACCATTCTTAGGCCAGACTGGGCTAGTTCTTTCTATGAAATTCTGAGACTGTAATGCATACATGCAAATGAAAAGATCATTTACAAGTAGCCGAGTTGGTGAAGCAAGCCAAAATCTAAAGGAAACAGCAGAGAAAGTTGACTTGTAAAGCAAAGCCAGGGGAAAAAATAGGTTTGAAGAACCAAACAACTGAGGCCCTGTGAAAGGAGTGGCCTGGGTTTCTAGCTTTTCAGTCCCATTCCGGAGGTGGCACAGCTATGCTTCATTTCCTTGTCCCTGGATGCCAGTGGATTTTTTGCCTGTTACATTCTTACAGTAAATCCCCTTTTTCTTAAACAGACTTGGGTCAGTTTCTGTTCCTTGCAGTTAGACAGCCCAACTTAAAGACCCCTAAGTTTTCATCCCTAGTGATTGAAATGGTGATACCAAGGACATTTATGAGAGAGAAGACTTTATTTTCAATGTACTGAATTTGATTGGTGGCAAGGTATCCATGTGGAACCATCTAGCAGTAGTTGGAAATGGGGCCTGAGACCCAGGAGAGGTTAAAACTAAAGACAGATCTTGCAGAATAAGACTAATAATTATTGTGATAGAAATGGCTAAGGCAGCTCTGGGAGATGGTACAGAAGAACAAAAGATGAGGACAAAATATTGGGGAACTGCATTTAAAGAATTAGCAAAAGACAGAAGGAGATGGAAAGTGATTAACAGAAAAACCGTGGTGCACACGAGTGGCTTTGTGTTGGTCACGTGGTACAGGGAAGTTAAACCAGATGCCAGTCAAAACCAACATCGGGTTGGGTAATTGGGAGCAGAAGCCAGGTGGATATGGTTTGAGTAGTAGATAAGACATAATGAATACTACTTAGTTTGAAAAACAGATCATGTGGCACAAACAAGATCATTATTAAATATCTAAAAAGTATAAATCACTTTGTAGTTCTGGCCAAGATGGAGGCGTAGGTAGACACACTGTGCTTCCTCGCACAACCAAAAAAGGAAAAACAACAATTTAAAAAACAAAAACAGCCAGATCTGACAGAAAACTGAACTGAGTGGAAGTCCGACAACCAAGGAGTTAAAGAAGACACGTTCATCCAGACCGGTGAGCGGGGCGGAGCCGGGAGGAGAGCGCTCGGTAAGACGCGGTTTGTGGAGTGGTACCAGTAATGCTCCAGCTGCCTGGAGAGGCCCGTGGTGGGCGTGCCTGGCCAAAACGCAGTGGGCACACTTGGCGAAACCGGGGCTGAGACAGGTGGACTGGGCGGTCCCTCATTCTCACGCAGATAAACCGGGAGGAAAAGCTGGGGAGCGGAACAGACCGCTCAGCCCACCAACGCAGGGAAATAAAGCCTCAAACCACCAATTGAATACACCTGTGGGGGGTGAGGCGGGCAGTGGGAGGAACTCCCAGCCTCACAGGATAGTTCATTGGGGAGACCCACAGGGACTTGGAACTGTGCAGGCCCATCCACTCACCCCAGAGCCAGCAAAGAAGGGCCCAACTTGCTTGTGGGTAGCTGGGGAAGTGCGGAGAACAGCAAGCGCCATTGTTCTCTCAGGCCCCACCCCCACAGACCATCACAACACGATGTGGGTTACCCTGCCCTGGTGAACATCTAAGGCTCCGCCCCTTAAAGTAACAGGCGCACTGAGAAAAAAAAATGGCCCAAATGAAAGAACACATTAAAGCTCCAGAAAAAATACAATTAAGTGATGAAGAGATAGCCAACCTATCAGATGCACAGTTCAAAGCACTGGTAATCAGGATGCTCACAGGATTGGAAGATGGTTGCAATTAGTTGAACAAATGAAGGATAATATAAAGGAAATCTGCAGGGAACCAATAGGGACGAGAAGGAAACTGGGACTCAAATCAACAGAGTGGACCAGCAGAAAGAAAAAAACATCCAACCAGAAAAGAATGAAGAAACAAGAATTCAAAAAACTGAGGAGAGGCTTAGGAACCTCCAGGACATCTTTAAACGTCCCAACATCTGAGTCATAGGGGTGCCAGAAGGAGAAGAGGAAGACCAAGGGATTGAAAACTTATTTGAACAAATAACGAAGGAGAACTTCCCCAAGCTGGTGAAGGAAATAGATTTTCAGGAAGCCCAGGAAGCTCAGAGAGTCCCAAAGAAGTTGGACCCAAAAAGGAACACACCAAGACACATCATAATGACATTACCCAAGATTAAAAAGAAGGAGAGAATCTTAGAA